>JAUEJL010062533.1:0-18132 GCA_032274825.1 Drosophyllum lusitanicum | reverse complement strand
ACTACTACAAATCAAGCTTTAAACTTTGCTACAAACATCATGCTTACCTTTGGTTGTTTCAACAACACCAAATCTTCAACTTCTATCTTTCAAGAACCCCACGTGAGAGAGTTAGTGTGTGTAAGTGTGTGTTTTCTAGTTTGACAATATTGTCAACTTAACACACACACACACAAATATATGCATCTTTATCCAGAGGCAACCGCCTCTGGATTTTCCTTTTCCTTTTAATTTCTTTTCTTTCTTTTTTTAATATATATACATATATATCTACTTACACACAATTACACACACACACACACACACACACACACATATATATATATATATATATATATATATATATATTTACATTTCATTTAAACACAAATATATTCAACTAATATACACATATACAACTTGGACTATTTACATAATTTACTAGCTCACGTACTTTTCAACCGATTTACAACTATGCCCAAATCGGGGATGTTACAAATGGAAGCACAGTTTGGGTTCTAATTTAACTTAGGAGACAGAAGCGGATAAGAAAAGTCGATACCCTCATCTATTTGAAGGCAATGAGATTCCGAGGACGGAATCCTATTAAAAGGGGGAGATTTGTTTGTTTGTTTATATGTGATTAAATAATAATTTTTATCACATGAGTTTATAAAAAAAATGAATTCGTTTTTGAACGAGGGTCACAGATAATACCTCGTTGGATGTTAATTAATTGAGATTGATTGCTTATTTGATTAACTGTATGTTAGTAAGCATTATACTATACCGCGTTTGTAATTATCTAAATGCATATGCCGCCTCAATGTTGGTAAAACCTCACTGTAAAGTTAGTTATTCATAGTTGTGTATGTGTGTATGTGTGTGCTTTGAAGAAGAAAGAAACAAAGAAAGTTTTAGAAGCAAACATGAATTTTTGATTTGGTGTGTTTTATTTCAAAACAAAGGCTGGTATATGTTTCTACCATGATTCTTGTTTTTATTTGATATGTATATGCTGAGTTTTGAATGTTTAAAAGCTTGAACTCCATTAATGGAGATATGAAGTTTTGAAGAAACTTGAGAAATGGGTTTTGTTGATTTGAGTGTTTTAATTGGTTTTGATGAATTCATGATGATTGTTTACATGTTATATGAGGTTTGTTTATAGTTTGGATGTGTTTTCTAGTGATTTGCTGATTTTAAGATTGTATGTATATGTGTTTGTGCGTCTGGAACAAGAACTGGGAAGAAAATGAAGTTTGAAGTCGGTGATGGGGGTCCAACTTTGGTTTTGTGCGACTGAGGGGCCATACGGCCGCAAAGGGGTACCTTTACGGGCGCAAGGGTTAATGCTGTTGGTTAAAGCTGTTGAAGTATGGGGCCTTGCGGCCGCAAGGGGTTACCTTTGCGAGCGCAAGGGTGGTGCGACTTGAAGGGGTCCGACTTAGGGCCCGGTCTGACTTTGGGCCTGTCCGACTTGTGCCCCGGTGCGATTTGGAGTACTTAGTCCGACTTGGAGTGGTCCGACTTGAGGAGGTCCGACTTTGCTTGGTTGATGTGGTTAATGTTGGTCCTTTATGGTTAGTGCTGTTTGAGAGGCGACGCGACGCGTCAGAGCCTTGGATGCGATGTGTCTAGGAGATTTAAAAAGCGATGAGCCAAAAGTGAAAAGCGATGAGCCATATTTTGTACAACTTTTGTAACACAACTGATACTGTAGTTTTGTATACAGTGTATAGTATTTGTGGGTGTTTTAATATTATTATTTATAATTCTTCCGCAGCGATTAAAAAAAAATGGCTTGAGATTTTCGGTGTTACACGTCGTAAGATAGATAATTTTCTCAATTAAAGACAATATATTTACTAGATGCTTCAAATATAATAAATTCATACACGATTTTTCAAGAATTATATTCATCACTTTATTGAATTAGTTTTTTTTTAGTTTCTCTATGTTTAATAAATTATATGAAACGATTCAAACAAAGAACAATCTTATTGATATGCATACTTGTTGATATGCATATTAATGTAAGAAAGCTAAATTTTAAACAAATTGCATAATTTGATCTTAAAAAAGTGTAAGTGTGTGTTTGTGTGTGTGTGTGTATATAATATATATATATATATATATATATATATATATAGGGTAAGTGTTGGGAAGATAACCATTTTAAATCAAGAATTAAACCATCTTGTTGAAATATACAAGAGTTGATATTTACAAAACTATCGTTTCTAATAGACTATAAATTATCGTTGTTGAGATAAGACTTGTAATTTTATTAAGTATTATAGATTAGCGGTAAGTTGATCATACTGAATGAGTTAGCTAAGCCTGATCATTCTAGATGCCCAGCTAACCAAGTACTTTAGATCAGATTTGATTAGCTAAGTAGTGTTAGTCGCTTAGCTGAGCAAACATATCCGAGCAATCCTTTGCTCAGCTGTATATTCTTATCTCATTAGTTAAGTGGTGAGTTGCCTTCTATATTTCTATTTTATAACTATTGAAGTCAAAGGCTAAACATGTATTGTTCCTTACAACTTTAGATCTTCTATTTGGTAAAATATCATCATTTTTAACTTTGCAAAGTAAAGCTAAAAGGATAGCAACTTGAATTTGATGGAAAAGGTTCAAGTTGCTAAAGAAAGAAGATTTTGAAGATCTTGTTCAAGTAGTAATACATGACCAACAAAAAACATGTTTAGGAAAGTCAAGATACTGAAGATATTATGGATGATAAAAATTTTCCAGCGTAAAAAAGAAAGTTTGCGCTACTCAAGGCAAAAAGGTATAAGATATATATTTAAATATTGTTAGTGGGTGTACTTTTTATAAAGTAATATTAATTTATTGGAAACCCGATTAAAATAATATATAGTTTTGACTCCCGCTAACTTTATCATTTAAATATTATATTTTCATATTAACCATGTCTTTCAATTGGGCTACCTTATCCTCATCGTCTATAAATAAGCCAACTTCATTGTTGAAGCATGACTTAAACTCACAAGAAAAACCGATTGCCACTTAATAGAAGCAATTAAAATTAGAATTTTTAGTAGTCTTCAAACTTGTTCATGTGTTGAACACCAGTAGACAATAGTTGCCTTTAGGATTATCTAGTAGACAATAGTTGCCTTTAGGATTATCTAGTCTATGTGTTAGGCTAAAACTGTTGTCATCTTTATAGTGTGAGGAATTCCTCATTCTAACACTTGTAATTCTTGATTTAAAATCAATAAGAATTGTATTAGAAATACTTGTGTGTTCAATAAGTTTAAAAAACTAAATTTTGTATTCAACCTTGTTCTACAAACATTTCTCGTTGTTTGAGTATCTATTTTGAGACTAACAAGTGGTATCAGAGCTGGTTAAATAATTATTATCTAGAGCTGGTTTGCTTACTGTATAATCTACTTCTACCGATTAAATGGCCTCATCCACTTCTGTGCTCTTCCAAATGAAGTCTACCATCAAGTGGGAAACTACGAGTTAGCCAATGAAATGTTGGACACTCTCACTATTGCCTACAAAGACACTGAGGTAGTAAAGGAAAACAAAAAGCTTTGCCTCAACCGTGAGTATGAATTACTCATTGCTCACAAAGGTGAAACTCTTAATCAGAGCTACACCAGATTCAATTGTCTTATCAATGATTTGAGAAAGGCTGGAATCATTAAGAGTAACTTTGAGCATGTGAACAAGCTTTTTGATTCTCTCCCAAGATCGTGGGATAACTTTGCCATGGTTCTAAGACACAATGAGAGGATCAAAATTATGATTCTTGTTGAACTGCATCGAAGTCTGTTGAACCATGAATAATCATCCAAATAAAAGAAGATTGCCATGAAGGAGATGAAGGATGTGCTAAAGTTGCTCCCACTGCTCTTCTTTCAAGAGAATCTAGGTTGAGAGGGATGACTGATGTGGTGGACTCTTCGGTGAAGATGAGTTGGAGGAGGAGGATGAGTTTTTGGAAGATGATGATGAAGAAGTAGTTGATGAGGAGATGAGTGAAGAGCTAAAAATGATTGTTGAGGGCACTGCCATGCTGGTGAAAAAGTTCAACTCTTTCAACAAGGGGAAGGGCATGAAGAAGTACAATAACAAGGCTTTCAAGGGTGATAGATAAAGCCAAGATCATCCTTTGATCCTTCCACAGCTGACTGTCGATCCAAGAAAGCACTAGACTCAAAAGCTGTATCAAAGCAATGTGAGAAAGTAGACTATGAATCCAAGTATAACAGGCTCCTTGTTGTTGTGCAAAAGAAGAAGACGGACAAGAGCAAAGTCCTAGTAGCTGAAGAATGTGACTGGGCTAATGAGGATTTCTCCTCTATTGATGATGAATTGTCAGCTAAGTTTTGTTTAATGGCTAGTGATAAGACTCTTGAAGAGGATCTTAGAGCTACTACTAAAGCTAGCACTGCATCAAATTGGGATCCATCTTTTTTGTATTAGGTATGTAACTTCATTAATTATTTAGAAAATGAAAAGAATTCCATGTTTGATTATTTGTGTGTTGACTTTAAATATACTATTCAAAGAGAAAATGTGCTAAAAGTAGAACTAAAGTCAGTTAATGATGAGTTATATCTTAAGGATGAAGAAATTAAGTCTTTAACTAAATTTAAAGATGAATTAGCTGAAAAAAATTATTTAATAAAACTTTATTAAAGGTAGCAAATGTTGCAACTAATAAGTTTAATGATCTCTAAAATGTGGTAAAATCTTGGTGCTTATTTGCTCAGAAACCCACTCAGTGTGTTAATGAGGAAATACCTAAACAAGTTCAAGCCATTACAGAAGGAAATTATTCAAAGGCTGCAAACACTAGTATTTATGAAAAAAAACTAATATCTTACCAAATGCTTTCTTTAAATCTAAGAAAGGAAAATATATATTTACAAATAGATTTGTTAAAGCTCAAAATTCTCATTCAAAAGACACAACCATTCCTTCTATTGATCCACCATATTTGAAACTGTTAGAATGTGATAAAATTGATGTGGGGTAACTAAATCAAATGAAAAGAGTAAATGTGAGGAATCATGTGTTGATACCTCTATGAAAATTGGTTGTCCACCCTTGAAAGATGATGATTGGTCTTTAATATATTACAGTCCGAAAAGTCGATAGCTAGTTCCTTAAACTTAGCTAATCAGAGGATATATAATGAATGCTCAACTGATTCATGTTCAGCTGATCAATGCTTATATGATCAATGCTCGGTTGATCAAAAGGAATCTTATTTTTTTTGTAGGAAGTACAGTTAATGAAATCAGTTTGCCTAAACCTACCACACTTAAATTTGTTTCAAAAACTTCTATTAAAACCGAGGATTCAAAAAAATCAAGATTCTCAAGGTTTGCAGATCAACTCAAGTTGGTAATTTGATGCTTTTTAAGCATCAAAAGAGTGATAAAGTTTCTCACAGGCTTTCAAAAAACACTTTTCAGAACATTAAACACTCTAGAATCATAAATGCTTCAAGTGTGAGAGTAAAGAACATAAAGCATCTAGAATTCTTCAAAAAGGAAAGTCTAGATACTTGTGGAAAAATGATCATGATATAGAATTCTCTTCAAACAAAAATAGTCCAGCAGATGTTATGTGGAGAGCTAAGTGTATTTCATAGGGTATCCACTCAAAAGTGGGTGCCCAAAAGTAACTAACTCTTTTCAAATCCTTTATATATGTAGGGAGATCAGACTTGGTATCTTGACAGTGGCTATTCTAGAACCATGACAAGCTCTACTAATCAATTACATAAAGGAAAAGGGTCCAAAAGTTACTTTTGGTGATGATAATCATGGCCAGACCAAGGGCTATCTAAAGAGTTGTAATTTAAAGCTATCAAATGTCTCATATGTTAAGGGCCTTAAGTACAATATCATAAGCACAAGTCAATTGTGTGATGGAGATAATGAGGTCCATTTTACCAATACAAGAGGTTCCATTATTGACGAAGAAGGAAACACCTTGTTGAGTGCCCAAAGGATTAAGGATATCTACATTTTGGATATGGCCATAACAAACCCAGCCAAGGAAAGATGTTTATATACAAAGAACAAACTAAATGTGAATTGGATGTGGCACAAGAGACTCTATCACCTAAATTTCAAGAACATCAATAAGTTAAGAAAGAATGATCTTGTGTCAAGCCTGCCTTCCCTGACCTTCAGTAAACCTAAACCTAGCTCAGCTTGAGAGTGAGACCAACAACACAAGACATCCTTTCCATCCAAACAATGTTTTTTAATAAACCAACCATTTTACATGTTTCACATGGATCTCTTTGGTTCTATTGCTAATCCAAGCTTTGGTAACATCAAGTATGCTCTAGTCATGGTTGATGAATAGTCAAGATATACTTTTGGTGTTTTTCTTAAAGAACAAGAGTGATTCTGCTAATGAAATCATTTTTTCATTAAGAAGCTGGAAGTCTTAAATGGTCACTTGTTTAGAAATAAAACTCTAAAAAGTTCTTTTTGATGATAGAGAAATATCACAAAACTTCTCTACTGTTAGAACTCTACAGCAAAATGGTTTTGCTGAAAGAAGAAACAGTACATTAATTGAAGTTGCAAGAACCATGTTGTGTGAAAGTGGGCTAAATTTTAAATCCGGGGTTGAAGCTGCGAGTTATGCTTAGAATAGGTCTCTTGTTGTCAAAAGACATAAATAGACACCATATAAGGTTCTCAAAGGAAGAAAGAGAAACATTAGTTTTCTTCACATTTTTTGTTGTCAATGTTTCATATTGAACCAAAAGGATCAGTTACAGAAGTTCTTTCCCAAAGTTGATGAAGGAGTATTTTTTGGATATTCTGTGATCTTCAAAGCTTACAGAGTTTACAACATCTGAATGAAGGTCATTAAACAATCCATCAATGTAAGTTTCAATGAATTTGACCTTGTTACTTCTACTTACTATAACCATATTTTAGGTGATAAGTTTGATGAACTGATGCAAACTGAAAGTGTTCAATCTCAAGAAGAAACTTTAGTCATTCCATATGAAAATTTAGATGAGCCTTATATAAGCCCAAATCCTCATGCACTCACATAGCTCCACTCCAACCTAACTCTATCTCAATTGTTGAGCCTTCTGACTCTTCTTCACAAGACTCTAATTTTACCCCAATTATTGATACTTCAGTTAAGATACCCACTGAGATTTAAACATAAGCTGACTCGGCAGTTCGTTTAGCTGATCAACAACACGTTCCAATTAGCCAAGGCCAAGAAGTCTTTAAAGAGCTTAGAGATCATCCTCATGACCAAGTGATTGGACGTCTACAAGAACCAGTGATGGTTATGTGTGAAATCTAAGTTATAAAATTAAGTCCAAAATTCACCCTTTTCTAGTACACACACAATAAGCAAGTATACCTAATCGTACGCTACCACAGTATAGGCAAGTAATGGGTATCGTATCCACGAAGAGCAGTGCAACACCAGAGCGAATGATAGACTATTAGTTAACCTAAAGTTGGGAGCTTTTTTTAGTTTTAAGAATAGAATTAAACTAATTAAAATAGTAAACTACTAACTATTGCTCATACTAATGCAAAGGATAACCAATAAGAGAACACGTATCCACCCTAATCTCTCCCCCTAATTCAATACTTTTCAAGATTAGTTTAATTAGTTAGCTGGATTGACTTTACTATAATCAATTTTCCGATTTCATATAGTTATTGTGTTAAAGATTTGACAAACAACTTGCGATTGAATATCACATCTAAAACCAACCTAGTTCATAATTCAACAACCATGTTAAAATGTGTTTAACAAAACCCAATCATGTCCGTGATGGTAAAGTTCATATCTTTTAGTTTAGGTTATGGTAACTAGATCCTGATTACTTTTCCGAGTAAACCCTCAAACAATTCATAGACAAATCATTCAAAGAGGCTCATAGATATAATATAAACTTCCGATCTATACTAAATATAAGTCATGAATCCAGAAATGAAAGTTAAAACCAAAAAGATTGAGATTTTTATTGAATAAACATGAAACTAGAATCAATCCATCCATTAACCAAAGAAATCAAGTAGTATCATGCTAGGGTTTGATCATATGGTGAATACAAAAGGAAATTAGCCCATAGACAGGCTTAGAACAATCGAAAACATAATGAAATCCAAGTGAAATCTAAAAAACATGTAAGATCTAGACAAACCGAATGACACTTGATGATAATTGATAGTTGATTTCCAATTCCCAAGCCTCCAATGGTGGAAAATAGTATTCTCTGGTTGTTATTGGCTCCAGGGGTGTGCTAGGGTCGGCCACCACGCAAAAGATATGATTTTGAAACCCTAAAATTTCAATTTATAATTTTGGCCTGCCGACGAGCTCGCGGAGCAAGCTCCTTGTCTCGCAGAGAGAGACACACAATTTCCATTTTTCCAGAGATTTCTCTCCGGCGCGAAGGGGTACGTTGCGGAGCGAGCTCCATGTCTCGCGGAGCGAGCTGCTGATTTTCGACCGGTTCTTCGTTCTTCTTCAGTTTTTCGCTCGGTTTCCGCTACTTCTTCTGTTTTTCTGATACGTTTAACCTGTAACATCCCCAAACCATACTTAGGTGTATAATATTATCAATTACGCATAATAAACATATAAAAATCATAATATTGACGGATAAAAACATAGTTAAATCCGGAAATATCTGTTGGTAAGAAGAAGAATAGGTAAAATTTGTCTATTTACATGTTTTGTATATTTGATTGAACCCAAAAGGTGTGTGAAGCTTTAAGTGATCCCTATTCGATAAAATCCATGCAAGATAAACTTGCTGAATTCACGAGGAACAATGTATGGACTTTGATTTTAATCCTGATGGCAAAACTATCATTAGCACTAAATGGGTATTCAAAAACAAAATGATTGAGCAAGGACTGGATCAGAAACATGGTCAGATTGGTAGCACAAGGGTATAATCAAGAAGAAGGTATTGATTTCCATTTTTTCTCATTTGATGGTACAAAAAGTGCAAATACTTTTACAATAAAAGATCTAAGGCATAATAGAACAACACATGTTCTGCCTTTGACATAGAACAGTTACATTACAAAAGTAGAATATACTAAATAACACTTAAAGCTAAAACCATGACTTAGCTAATCAAAATGTACTAAGCTAACAAAAACAAGCTTCAAATTCTAAGTGTTGATTGCTCAGTTGATAAGAGTGCTCAGCTAATCAAACTGTTAGAGCTAAACAAAACATAAGCTGATCAACCTAGATGATTAGTTAATCTGAGTAGTTCAACTGATCATTCAGAGTGACGAGTTTATCAAAACGAGACTAAGTGTTGAAAGAGATTACTTAGCTGATGACTTTAGATGTTCAGTTGATCAAAATGAATCCTCAGCTGATAAACTAATTGCTCATCTCATACTGATCTTGCTCAGCTGATGGTTGTGTTAGCTTCAGCTGATGGTATTCTACACTTGTGATTTCTTTAATTGATCTCGGATTATGTATTCAGCTGATGCTCAGTACTTAGCAGGTCTTCAGCTGATATTTATACTTTGTAACTTTTAGTCAGAATCTAAACAACACATGTTCAAATTCATTCTAAGTCTTACTGAATGTCTGGTTTTGTTATCATCAAATCCTATGTATTTCAATAGCCAGATTTGATTATTAGGTTGAAATGGTTATCTCCCTAACAATCTCCCCCTATTTGATGATGACAAACCTTTTCTATTCAAGAATCAGTTTGACTTCAAATATTAAAGAAGAGATAAAAACTCATAAGTTCTTTTTGGCACATATCTCTCTGTTTTTGGTTGATTTTTTATTTTGAACCTTGTTCTGTTTTTGGTTTCTTTTCTGGTGTTCTCTTTAGTTCTTTTTTTTAGAATCTTTTCTTTGTTATATCATTTTTTTTTGTTTTTGTGGTATATTTTCATCCTTTTTTTGTTTTTAGCATTTTTTGACTATTTGTTTTTACACTAAGTTAGCTATCAATAACAGTCACTTATACTTGCAATTGTCAAGCAGTCCATGATCAAAGCATCAAGCTATATTACAAACACGAAACTGAGAATGTACAAAGAGTATTTGCATCAAGGCAAAAGAGGAAACTAAAATCTATGAGAGCTAAAATCAAAACTAAATGTATGTATATATTAAACATATTTGTATCTAAAGATCAGTCTGGTTGTCAATCTTCCCACCATTTTTCTTCTTTCACTTTTGGAGGAGGCTCTGTGGACTCATTTAATGCTTTGAATGATTGAGCAGTCACAAGTTGCTCAAAATTTGGGTTTCCAGTTCTTCCTTTTATTAGCCATTTAAGTGGGAAAATGAAATCAAGTTTAGCTTTGGGGATCTTACACTGTCTAAAGAATCTCCAGCCACCACCTGTGTCAAGGAAACATATTCCTTCAATAGGAAAAGGTATGAAGTATGAACCTATAAAGTTCAGGAGTTATGTTCAGTGGCATGCTAGTATCCAAAATTTCAAAACTAGAGAGATGTGATAATGTAGCTTGTTGTTCTCTCCTTTCAAATGGAACAAAGAGCCTTGAGCCTCTTCTGTGAAGTAGTTTCACTTCCTGCACATGTTGTAGGTAACCATTTTTAGAGAATAGGCCTTGAGAGACAGACAATACTATCCAGACTTGTAGCTTTAAAATGAAGTCACCTTTGAGCTTGCTAGTAGACTTGTACAAAAGCTAGAAAATCTCAATCATCTCAGTGAATCCAAATAAGTGGCATTTCTCAAAATCCATAATCTCCACACTGTTAGAGCTATTCTTTCTTGAAAGCTTCATATGAGGACCTTCATCATTTTTATGCAGGTTTAACTTGGATATAAGGCTGGAGTCAAATATCCTTCTGATCCTATGAAGGTTTTCTCTGAAAGCTATCTTTCTTAAAGGGTTGAGAGGGAAAGGATCAGAGAGATCATCATCTTTAAGGGCTTGTATGGCTTCTGTGGGGGGATTTGGCTTTAAGTAGTTAGGCTTGAGAGGCTTTTCTGGAATCTTTGGCTTGGGAGGAGTGTTGTTGTTGTTCAGTTGATATGGATAGCTCCTTTGCTTCCAACAACTCCTCAAGGGACATATTCAGGGCCTTTGCCAATTTCACCATACTTTGCTCTTCCTCGGCTTTACTTTTTAGCTCATTCTTTATTCCTCTTCCACTTGCTCAGGATTCATTACTTTCTTGCCTTTGTCTTTAAGGGCAGAGGTGGAAGGAAGTTGTTGTTGTTGTTGCCTTTAGACTGATGGAGCTTGGGTGGTTCTTTTCTTTCTTTGTCTTCTGAGGAGACGATCATGTGTTGAATGATCATCAATATCCTATTCATCATACTCGGAGTTGATGCTAATTGGAGGTTGACATCCTGATGTTGTCTTAACTTTCTTTGTAGGAGCCTTCCTTGTCACTGGTTTCTTTCTTTTTGACTCCCCCGTAGCTTTTGAAGTGATTTCACCAAAGAGTTCTTTGATGGAAGAGCCAATACTACTGCTGTCTTTGCTCTTGGGGGTTGTGACTTTCTTTGCAATCTCCTTCTTTAGAATACTGGCCTTAGATGTTTCATACATCTCATTGATTATCTTTGCAGCTCTCTCCCCCTTTTTGGCATCATCAAATGTGTGTGGAGAAGGGATATCCCGAGGTTTGGATTACTTTAAGGGAGCACCTGGGGTAGAGGTGGGTTTGGGTTGGGTAGGAGTAGGTGTTTGGGTAGGTGGTATAGAGGTAGAGGGTATTGGTTGAGGTGAAGGTTTAGATGTAGAAGGAGTTGGATAAAAGGGAGTTTAGGTTTGTGGTCTGAAAGAAGTGTTAGAAGATAGAGTGAAAGGCATACGAGTTTTAAGAATGTCCAAGAGTTCTCTTCTCACTTTGAGAAATTCATCACAAAGTTTGTTAAATTGGTCATAGTCCTTTTGGGATATAGTTTTTAGTTGGGTATTGATGGAGGAAAGAAAATTAGGTAAGATAGTGAGTTCTGGGGTATAGTGACAAAAATAGATGGGTTGGTAGGTTCAATCGTTTTGAGATTGGTGATAAGGTTAGAAATGGTTTGGTGTATGTAATAGATACGGAAGTGTGGTAAGGTAGGTTGACTAGGAATGGATTATGGTTTAGAAAGGAGTTGGCCAAGTTTGGACATAATATGGGTAAGGTTGGCTTGGTAGGTGGTTTAGGTTTGAGATTGGTTGGCTTTGAGTGACTCAATGTCTTGGGTTAGAGTAGACAATTGAGTTTCTGTTTGGGTTTGAAAGGTTTGGAAGTTGATGGTTAAAGTGTCTAGCTTTTGGTTTAAGGTGAGAAGGGTTTGAAGTATTTGGCTTGAGGGTTCTGGTTGAAAGGGTTGAGTTGGGACAGATGAGGTTTGAGGTAAGGATACAATAATGGGTATGGTATGTGGTCCCTCACTTGAAGTTTGGTGTATAACTCCAAGATCATGGGAACAGAAGTGGAGTCCTGTATTAGTGATTGGTTTGTACCACCAACATTGAAATACTATACAAGATGTGTAAGAATTGAATCAATAGTAGGTGCAATGAATGTGGGTTGAGTGTGGATGCACTCAAAGGGGTATCCCTTGTTACAACTACATCCTGTTGTGAGGATGCTGAGGGACTAGGCAGACTCAATGGGGGCAAAGACACAGTATGAACTTGGGTGGAGGTCTGTCTTTCAATGATTACACTCTGTTAGGAGGGTAAATCAGATTGTAGGTTTCCCATATTTACAGATAAAGTATGTTGTGAGACTGGATCCAATAGGCTAAAGGGTTCAAAATCAATCTCTACATTCCCCCCTCAAAATAAGAGGTAGATTGTGGGATTGAGGTCTGAGGTGTAAGTGTTACATCCTCTTGGATCAGTGAAAGTTGCACTATCCTTTTTGACCTTCTTGTGAATGTTTGTAAAGGCATATAACTAGGAACTATTGAGAGTTCACTATCATCACCATTTTTGTCACCACTCAATTCAGCAACACCATCACCAGCATTGATATCATCAATATCATTATCATCTTCATCACCATTGTTATTATCATCACCACCATCTCCATCATTATCATTAGCAGAATCAATCACCTCTGGCATTTGGGATGTGATTTGAGGGCCCCTTTCTTGAGTTATATGATGGAAAATCTTTTATCCCAAAGATGGAACAGGGATGAACTTATCTTAGTAGTTTAAATACTAAGCCTACTTAAAGTACACAAGTCATAAGGTATTTTTTATGTGAGTCAAATAATTTTTCTAACATAGATTTTCAATTATAGGGCTTGCAAATATTTGATCTTTTAAGAAATTTCAAAACATGATTCTTGGTAATGTGTGATAATCAATCCTCTTAACTTCACAATTAATTAATTTCCTCTTCTTCATTTTTGAAGATATGAGATAACTTTTCCCAATGAATTTAAATGTTTGATCTAATTTTAACTTCGACCATTACATAATTTGTTGTAGTTTAATCATTTTCCAAATAGTCATTATTGCACTAATTTCTTTGAAGAGTCTTGGACCTAATAGTTCTTTCACCAATATCACCAATTACTTGGTCAATTGGATGATCCCTAATTTCTCTAGTGTTGATAGGCTTACAAGACTCTTTTGAGGGAGTGATCTCATTGTTTTCTTCAACTATAGTTTTATTGACATCAAGCTTTGCTAGTTGAAGTTCTATATTTTCTTGCTCATTGAGATCATCATCAACTAAAGGTATTGAATTGTTTAGAGGGGTTTCATCAAATGTAACATTTAAAGATTCCTCTATAGCCATGGTTTGCTTGTTTAGAATTCTATATGCTTTGTTGGTTGAAGAATATCCTAAAAATATTCCTTCACAAGTTTTTGATTCAAATTCTGTCACGTGTTCTTTCATAATAAAGCATTTGCTACCAAATACTTTTAAATGTCTAAGTGTAGGTTTTCTTCCTTTGTATAATTCATATGGTGTTTTATCTAAGAGTGGTCTAATCAAAACTCTATTTAGTATGTATGTGGAGTTGCCACTACATCACAGCAAATTTTTTGAGGAATTAACTGTTCATTTAACATGATACGACTTATTTCTTGGAGTGTACGGTTTTTCCTTTCCACAACTCCGTTGGATCGAGGAGTTCTAGGAGCTGAAAAGTTATGAGAAATACCATGTTTATCACAAAATATTCCAAATTGAAAATCATTATCAAATTCTCTATCATGATCCATACGAATAGATGTAATTAATTGACCTTGTTGGTTTTGAACTTGATTTTTAAGAGTCTTGAATTTTTCAAATGCTTCACTTTTGGATTTTGGAAATAAAGTCCAAGTGTATCTAGAGAAATCATCTAGAATCACTAGGGTGTAGAAGTTTCCACCATAGCTTTGAATAGATGACGGACCAAACAAATCCATATGCAATAACTCTAGAGTTCTTTTGGTTGAAAACATATTTTTGGCTTTGTGAGTAGCATGGACTTGTTTTCCTACTTTCCATGCATCACAAAAGTGTTTGTCAAATTTTAATTTTGGCAAGTCTTTTACAAGTTCTTGATTGCTAATTTTCTGAATTAATCTCATGTTAGCATGACCTAACCTTCTATGCCACAAAGTATAATCATCATTTAGGCTTGCAAGACATACTTGGATGGATGGATTGTCATTTAGTTTACAAGTATATATATAATCCACTCCTTCTTTTCCCTTTGATAAGAGTTTTATTACCTTTCGTAATTAAGCATTGGTGCTTGGTGAATGTCACACTTAAATCATTATCGCATAGTTGACCAACACTTATAAGGTTAAGACTTAGGTTATCCACATGATGCACATTTTTAAAAGTTATTTGATCAAGAGAGATAGTACCTTTACCAATGATTTTGCCTCTTATGTTGCTACCAAACACCACATGACGTCCATCATATTCTTTGTAAGAGGAGAACGGTTCTTTATTACGTGTCATGTGTTTTGAACATCCACTATCAAGTATCCATTCGTGTGAAAGTAGATGTCCGCTTATGCTTCCCTAAAGTTTAAACATTTGATAAATTTGGTACCCAATATTTCATAGGTCCAGGGTTGTTAGCATCAAACATTCCTAGTTTAATCCATTTGTATGATGTATAGTTTGGTCTAGTGTAATAGGATCTTGGATGCGATTGCTAAAATCTATGATTGTTCGAAGTTTGCCAATGAAAGTGGTTTACCCTTCTTTGAGAATAGTAATTGTTGTGATGAGAGTGGTGATAACTTCTTTTTGGTTTAATATTATAGTTTCATCCATATTGATTGCTTTTTGTCCTTTTTCGATAGTTGTAGTGTAATGTGGATGGTTTAGAAGGTCTAATGTATCGTATTCCGTTTCTTTTAGGTTCATAGAATTGATTCATTTGTTGATTTGAAGCTATGGGAATAGGATTATGACTATGGATTTTAACAAATGGCAAAAAGCTGAGTCTTGATTTATTTTGGAGATTTGTGCCTCCACGGTTGACCGTGATCGACCATGGTCGACTCAGGGAACTTAGAGTTTTTCACGGTCGTGGCAGCAGAGTATACGGTCGACCATGGTTTTCAACCATGGGTGATTTTCCTTTTTCTTTCACAAAAATAATTTTTTGGTTGAACTAGATGAGGGAACATTTTCATTTAATGAGAATCCAAGTCCACTTTTGTCATTGGAGAATTTTTTGGCATTAAGCATGTCATTTAGCATGCTACTTTTCTCAAATTTTGACTTAGTTTTATTTAAGTCATGTTTACACATGAGCATTTTTAATTCATACTTCTCTTTTGATAAGTCTGAGACTTGGCTCTTAACTTCTGAAAGTTCTTTTTTAGTTTCATAACTAAATCTTTTAACAAATCATTTTCACACTTGTAAGTGTCCCTTTCTATTGTGTGAAGATGACTTTCATTTTTTATTGTAGTTATATCTTCTTTTAATAATTCAATCTTTTTAGTTTCCTTTATAAGAAGTTTTCCACATTTATAATATTCTTTCTCTAGATCATAATTAGATGAGCTATCACTATTAAAAGAAGAATTAGAGAGTACCTCATTTGTCTTGTTAGCCATAAGACATATTTCATCATTCTTCTTGGGAGGATCTTCTTCGCTGTCACTCCATGCACCGCTAACAAATGCTTTGTGGTTGTTGTCCTTCTTTGAGTTATTTGGGCACTCATTCATAAAGTGGGATGGATCCCCACATTTGAAACATATATTTTGCTTCTTTTCATTCTTGGCCCTTTCTCTTTTCTTCTCCCAAGGCTTGGTATCCTTAGTATCTTTCTTTGGATATCTAACGAACTTACCTTTTCTTTTGAAGAATTTACTAAGATTTCGAACTGCCATAGCAAACTCATCAGTATCATTATAATATGTGTTTGTTTCTTCCTTATTATCATCATCATCAGCATCGTCACTTGAACATCCTTTGACATGTTTAGCTTTTAAAGATAAAGATTTGACCATTTCACTTTTTCCCTTTGTTATTTCATTATCCTTTTCAATTACCATTTCATAGACTTTAAGATTTCCTATGAGCTCATCAAGTTGGAGGACATTCAAGTTCTTTGATTCTTCTATTGCTGTAACCTTTGGCCTGCATTTTGGATGTAAATCCCTAAGAAACTTTTTTACATAGTGTTTGTTAGTATATTCAACACTAAGAGATTTTAAACTTGTAATAATATTATTAAACTTAGTATAACCTTCTTGAATTGTCTCACTTTCGGACATGGCAAATTTTTTATATTTTTGAACAAGAAAATCTATTTTACAGACCATTACTCGAGGGTTTCCTTGGTGTGTTGTGAAAAGATTTTTCCAGATTTCATTTGAGGTTTTACACATTACTACTCTTTCAAATTCTACTCTTGGTAAAGCATTATATAAAATTAGTTTAGCCTCAAAATTTTTCTTAAGTTGGGCTTTGTCATCCGGTGTTAGTTTTGTATCATTTTCAGGTTTAAAGTCACCATTTTCTAGGATGTCCCATAGGTCATAATCCTTTGCCTTGACAGAAATTTCAAAGCGTTGTTTCCAATAACAAAATTTGCCAGTTTCAAGTAAAGGAGGTCTAGACATATTGCAACCCTCAACATAGTTTCCTTGAGCTATTGATCAACTCAAATTTTGAAAAATAAGTTTATATAAAACTTTTGAGCAAATTAAGAGCAACTTGCTCTTATACGAATTGTAAAAACTAGAAGGGGGGTTGAATAGTTTATAACACCCTGATTTTCAGTCCAAATTTAAACTTTTTCAAATCTCAATTTAAAACATAGTTTATACAAAACTCTTTCACTTATTGCGGAAGCATTGTAATTTTCTTTAAGTATTTCAGCAAAAATACAGTAACATTTTAGCAATAAACTTTATCAATGAATACGACCCGAGACTTTTGGTGTTACCACAGTCAATCTCACGACCATAAACAAAGGAGTAGGAAATCCAAGATTACAGGAGAAGCAAACAAGTCAAAGCTATGCCCAAGGCATCTACCCGCCTCACATAGGCCTCTAGACATCTTGCGGATACAAAACAATTTTTATACACCAAGTTAGCTATAAACATAGCTAGTGAGTACAACTAAAAACTTCAGTTTTACAAAACCAAGTCATCATATTTGAAAATACAAGTTTGGCAATAATCATACTTTAACAATATTCACATAAGCACATAAGGATGCGGGTCTGTCCACCAATTGATTAATCACAAGATTACTCAATGTACAAACTTACTTACACATTTCATTATATTATCTCAATCACACAATACAATTGGAATCCACCAATTGATTTTACACCTCTTGTTTGCTCTAAGCACCTAAATGAGTACTAAGAGTGATTTATAACTTACAACTAAAAACTTGATGGCTTATGTGACTAAAAGATTTTTAACTCAAACTTAAACCCTCTATTTCACATTTCAACCTGAAACTTATTAGATCACATGATCCATAAGTGCTTTCAATAAGAAATTCAACTTATTCGAACTAGGCCATACCATTACAATGGTGACACAATGTCTATTCTTTTCCCGAAGAAGGTACAATTCAAAAGGAGATTCTTATTCCTTTCGAAGAAACACAAGCACTATTTCACTAATAACATAACTCATCAAACTAAGTCTGTCACACATCGAACAGTAACTTTAGT
>JAUEJL010062522.1:0-18133 GCA_032274825.1 Drosophyllum lusitanicum | reverse complement strand
GGCTGCGGCGGAGGGTCTGGAGGTGGCAACGGAGGAAGGCTGCGATGGAGGGTCTGGAGTCGGCGACGGAGGAGGGTCTAGAGGCGGAGGAAGAAGCCATTGGTGTTTGGAGGGTAGAGTCGGCTCACATGTTATGTCGATGGAACGAGATACATATATTAAGGCTATAGAGATGTTTAAGGGTACAAAGTAATATTCCACATTCCCTCATTCAAAGGATTTTCAAATCTCTTCATCTAGTGATGAAATTCACTTTTCGTCATCTGATGGATTCTAATTTTTTCAGATTCTCTCATTAAAGTGAACCAAACACATGAATCCTTAAAAATTGGATTCCAATTACTTTAAAATTCCAAGGATTCTTGCCAAGTGCCAACCAAATGCTACCTAAGAATCAGATTTTGGGCCAACCCGGATTCGGTCATGTCCTAAAACTCTGAATTGGATTACAAAAGTCTTCGAGCTTAGCCCAATCCAGATCCATGATGACGGTAGAAACATAACGCCGTTAGCAATCAACGGAAGGTGAACTAGAATTCTCAGCCTCGTTCTTTGTCACACAAATCATCAAATCAAATCAAATTGAATAATAATCAGATAATAAAATCAAGACTCAGATTGAAATCGAAGCCCTAGGTTGCAGAGAGTTATGGCGACTTCGATATCGTTATTCCGATCACCTCTATCTGCTCCGACCGTCGACAGTAATCGGGAGTTGAGTAGCTCTACCAATCTCTCATCGAAATCTTGTTTTATTTACGCTCCTGCGAGGAGAGATGCTACGTTCAGAGGACGGTGTTTCAGGTCTCCGGTGACGGCGGCGGCGGGGAATAAATCCCTGGACTACATACCGAAGCAGTTTAGGGAAGGAAACCTGAAAGATGGATGTGAGTCTCTTTTTCTTGCTATCTTTTTAAGCTTATGTTCATGTTTATGGAATTTTGGGTAGAATGATGAATTTGGGGATTTTGTGAATCCTTGATGGGGCGTGTATGATTCTCTGTAGCCTCGCGTCTGCGTATTGAAGATAAATGACTCGAAAACCTAAATTGAAGTTGAAACATGTAGGAGAAGATGAAATTAGCTTATAATAGTGTGTAACTTAAGCTGTTACACTTGATATATAAGATGTAATTTTAGTTAAGTTATGTAAACACATGATAAGGATGACTAATGTCATTGTTCAATCGGTGCAGTTATTTAGAAATGATAGAAAAATAAGCTCCAGGTTTAGAAAAGCGATCAATGAGCATAAGTTGAGAAAAAGAAGATAAGTTCCACTGTATAAACACTTAATTCAGCTGTTAAAGAGGCTTACTTGTGTTTTCCTCTTTTACTTTTGTAGTGATGGATAATTTCAAGAATGTTCCTCAATATCTCTATGGTCTTAGTCCTTCACAAATGGACATGTTCATGACAGAAGATAATCCTGTGAGACGGCAAGCCGAAAATGTTACAGAGGTCTCATTTATTTGTAGCTTCTCTTAAATCATCGTACTTTTATGTAGTCGAATCAATTATTCTTCTTTGGGAAAATTTCACCTAATAGCTTTCCAAGTTTCATGAGTGCTCCATTAAAGCCTCCCAATTGTTTTTTTCAACTGCAAAAGCCACTCAACTTTCAATAAGGTTCCATTGTTGTGACATTTTCATAATTGATTAAAACCAAGTGACCTAAAGGGAACTTATATGAAACTTGGTCACTATTTAGTGACTTTTTCATGTTAACCTAGAGTAACAAGTAACTTTAGAAAGAGAAATCGTTAAAGAGTAATCAAGTTTCATAACTGTTTCATTTAGGTCACTTGGCTTTAACCAATTATAAAAAGTTTCACAATAATTTTAAGTTGACCTAGAGTTTCAGGTAACTAACTCAACTAAGATAGTAAAGGCACTAAATAATAATCAAGTATCATAAATGTTCCATTTAGGTCATTTAACTATAACCAGTTATGAAAAATTTGCAATAATAGAACAATATTGAAACTTCAGTGGTTTTTGGAGTTGAAAGAAAGTTTGAGCAATTTTAGTGGAACAATGTTGAAACTTGATTACTATTAAATGATTTTCATCCTTTATATTTTTGTAACTTTACCTTTTATGACAGGAAACTATCTCATCATCTCATAATTACTTGAATCATGGAGGAATGTGGAGTTTATCAGGAATGCATGATAAGGGTCCTGCAAAATACAGCATGAGTGTGAGCATGTATCGTGGTGGAGGTAGGGCTGCTGGAAGACCTAGAAGTGCTCCTCCCGATTTGCCATCATTGCTTTTAGATGCTCGAATTTGCTACCTAGGAATGCCGGTAAGACAATTTATCTGTTTCTTTAGGAACGATCTATGCATAGGCTGATAGGCCACCTAACTATTAGAATAGGCAACCCAACTACCTATTTAGCTTCGTTTATACCAATTTTAATAGAAATACCCGCCTTGATTTTGTAAAATGACTCACTGAATTTGAATGTTTTATCACATTGCTGTAAGCCCATTAATCTGATCATATATGTCTTGAAAATCCCTTTAGTGTTGATTTTTTAAGTAGATTCATCATTCATAGACATTTTTTCATTTTTACAACTCTGGATGTCTTTTACAAAGTTCCAGCAATTTTTCTTGCAGAATTGGTATAAACGAAACTAAATACATACTTTGGCTGGCATCTAGAAGAATTTTAATGATTGGGTATCCTATGTATGATTGTATGCATTATTCCTTTCATTTATGTAAACTCTTCGTTCAAGTGGAACTATCTTGATGTTTTCAACTTCATTGTTCTAGATTGTTCCAGCAGTGACCGAGCTTCTTGTTGCTCAATTTATGTGGTTGGACTATGACAATCCATCTAAGCCTATATACCTTTACATTAATTCATCTGGAACACAGGTAATTTGCTTTGTTTTTTTCAATAATCATTCTGAAAAGTTACAACTTTATCCTAATGATTTTAATTTTTCCCCTTTACACATTGCATAGAATGACAAAATGGAGACTGTTGGATCTGAAACAGAGGCGTATGCAATTGCTGACATCATGGCTGTAAGCATTGTTCTCCCATTATTTAGTTGCAAATTCTAGAATCTAGATTCTTATATATTAGATAATTCTTTTTGCTTATTTATTTCTTTATCCGCCAATTGGTGCATCTTACTGATATTTTCATTTTTAATAATCTGGCTCAAGTATTGTAAGTCAGAGGTGTATACAGTGAATTGTGGCATGGCATTTGGTCAAGCAGCAATGTTATTATCCCTTGGAACCAAAGGGTATCGCGCGCTACAGCCAAATTCATCCAGTATGTTCTCATTTTTATTTTACATCTTTTTTTATCAGGTGCCAATAATTAATATTCTACTGTTGGCTTTAGTTACATTAATGCGTTCCTTTTGTATTGTAGCAAAGTTATATCTACCTAAAGTGAACAGATCGAGTGGGGCTGCTATAGACATGTGGATTAAAGCCAAGGAGCTAGACACAAACACAGATTACTTCCTGGAGCTTCTCGAAAAAGGAATTGGAAAACCAAAAGACGAAATTAACAAAGACATTCAAAGACCTAAGTATTTCCAAGCCCAAGAAGCTATTGATTATGGTGTTGCTGATAAAATAATTAGCTCAAGAGATAATGCTTTTGAGAAACGGGTATGTTTAAAAATTTGCAAATACAAGTCGAGGAATACACAAATTTATCATTTAGATCTCCATGGAACTGTTTCCACGTATTTTCCATAAAAAAAAAGTTCTACAAGTTTGCAAATGTCACGTGCATTCTGCATCTAAATTCACAACTAATTCATGATTTTAACCTTTTTGGTTAGACATTCTTGAAAGTTGAAACTAATTTATATGCCACCCTGGTGTGTATCTTGTTTCATTGTTACGAAAACCGACAAAAAGCATGTCAGAATGTTAGAAAATGACAAAAAAACATTTGTGTTTGTTTTTCTTAAAGTGAGTTGTTGCTTACCGTAGCTTGATACAGTGACATTCTTCTTGTTTCAAAAATATTTAAGGGTGTTTTTGTTATTAGGCATGTTTTTTTTGCCTGATTTGGTAAAAAAACTAGAGACATACTTAGGTAGCATTGATAAAATAAATTGAATACATGGGTGGCCTCCTGTTTTGATTATTGGTTTTTTGACTGTTTAGAACTATGATGAGATCCTCGCACAATCAAAAGCCGCTAGGAGGGCAGCGGGAGCAGGTGGTGGTGCCCAGGCGGCTCCCTCTGGATTCAGGTAAATCTGAAATGCAGGTGGTTCACAGACAGCTTTTAGTGAACTCGGTTGCAGTGTTACCCTGATCTGCATCAATTTGGTATATTTTTAGCAAAAAAAAAATGGAAAAAGAAAGAAAAAAAGTAGCAGCAGATATTGTGATTGGGGTAAAACAATAGTATTGTATACTGTCATGCATGTAAAAGTGACTTTCTGTAGACCAATTTGATAATCTGAAGTTCAGAAAGTAATACATGCTTTTACCTTTGAACCTTTTCCAGCATAGCTAACATATATTAGTTTTTACATGCTAATTTTAATGAGAGTCAACAACCTGTTGAACTGAACCAAATTGGCCGGTTATTCAAGGTGAACCAAGGTCCACTTATTCTGTATGTAATGTTACAAACTTTCAAAAAAATGCGGACCAAACACCGTTGGGTTCAAGCACATCACGAAGAATGAAAACTCAAACCATCAAACAGAAATGGCTAATGTCATATAAGAGTGTCTGGTATGTTGCACCTCTTCTCACCATTATTCCGTCACGTTAACATTACACTCTCATCACATACACACGACTCGCCATACTGCACAACTTGATCATTGTCTCGCCACACCAAATTTTTAAACGTATCTATCTCTCAAATACCAATCAAATGGGAAACTCAACTTACATTCCATGATGCTCACCACGTTGACCACTACGGTGTAATGATGGGTGTCTCTTTCCACCAAGCCCGTGGTTCTCATTTCTCAGCACCTCAACCTCGTCACACCCATTTTGTTTACTCTTAAAGTAGCTTATTTTTTGGTTATTTTGATCATCATATATCTCTTAACATCCTTTTGATATTTCACTTTTATTTGCTGAAATGTTTTGGTAATGGCATCGAGTAAACCTGTTAGTTTGTGTGTTATTATCATTAATTAGCCATGTTTAATATCTTTAAGTAGCAATTTACATTGATTATGTTACTATTGTTTACACGATCGTTAACCTAGAAGTACTGACACAAGAGTACCATAGATACAAAGTATGTCTCAACTCTCTAGTGTCAACAAAAATGAAACCCCAGGAAACTACTCTACTTACACACCATTTAACCACGTATCACCTACGAATAGAAAAACATTAAAACAAACGAGGGTTAGCCATACAACAGCCACGGGGTGCAAACTAGTTGAGTTTTTATCGAGTAACTCAAACTATAGCTCAAGTTTGAGCCCAAAAAACGAGCTCGAATTGTTTAACAAGTCGAGCTCGAGTTTCTAAAAGCTTTACTCAAGTTCTTATCGATTTTTTTGAGTCTTGTATAGTGTATGTATTTTTATATGTGTAACATGTACATATGAGAGACTAATATTGGAATATATTAAAAATGATTACTTATTGGAACATAATCTACATTCTATAGGTAATATTTATAAAAACTAATTACTAAACATTATTAATTTTGGATTTTTATCTATATTTTGAGTAATATAGTTTTTGAATTTAATTTTTAAATATTGTTTCGAACTTTTTCGAGCATAACTCGGGCTAATAATGTATCTTGTCGAGCCGAGCTCAATCATCAAGCATTAAAGCTCATCGAGCCGAGCTTAATAAAATTTTCGAGTTCGATTCGACTCGTTTGCACCCCTACTAGTGAGTAAATTCAATTCAAAACATTAATCAAAACTAATCATCATTACCAAATCAAGTTTGGCAAACTTACGACCATCAATTAATCACACAAAAATGTGAGGGCAAGTCCATTGAACAACTGATTTCACGTAGTAACTAGTCATGGTCATTGAAGCTCACATAAAGGAGAGGCTTACATCATCCGCCAATGCACAGTAGCACAAAATATTTTACCATAGAACGTTGCTTAAAAGTACAGGTTCAATCTTAAAGCCCACGGATATATAAATATGTTCCGTTCGACATTCGCCTCTTAAACCACATGAGTGTCCATTTCACTTTCCATCATCGAGAATTCACATTACAAGGTATATCACATAAACAAACAAATCATACCATTTGTATAAATTGTGCGTCACTTAAAAGAGAGAAAAAAGGGGGTTTGTAAGAAAATTTTGATATATTGTTTCTTAAATATTCCTTCTAAAATGAGAAGTTTTAAAAGAAAAGGAAAACAAAAATCTTATAATTTTTTTATTAATTACAGTATCATTCTCAATCGTAACTAATATTTTTTTCAAAATAAGGATAATATAATAAAGAGTTAATTTCATAAATACCTAATCAGGAATTGCAAGTTTTGTACTTTTTAAAAGTTGTAAGTTTCATTATTTAACTATCATTTTGTTACATCAACCATCCTTTCTAATGATTTCCGTTTGTTTAGGCCGTTAAGTCCCCTCATGAGAGTCATTTTGTCTTTTAAACTCCTTCCTAATTGTAAATTAATTTAAAATATATTAGATATTATTTAATGTTATTACGCTGTGTTCCAGAATTTTAATTTGGAGAAAAAAGAAGTGATTTGAATGGAAGGAAGAAAGAATTAAAAAATATTTGTGTTCCAGAATGTTTTTAAGGAGAGAAGAGAAGGGGTTTGGAAGAAAAATTTCATTAACATTCTCTTCTAAACTTTCCTCCCAAAAGTGGGAAGATTTGGAAGGAAAGGAAAGGAAAAGTTTTATGATTTTTCATTAGTGACTAAATTACCCCTACTAACAACTAATAATTTTAGAAAATAAGGGTATTATTGTAATACAACTCATTTTTTTCCCTTTCTCTCCGACTCGGGAACACAAAATAAAAACAATACTCTTTCTTTTCTTTTCTTTTCTTTTAATCTTGGGAACGCGAAAAATTAAAACTATTATCATTTCTTTTCTTTTCTTTTCTCTTCTTAATTTTCTTTTCTATTCTTTTCTTTCGTATCTAAAATTCGGGAACACAGCGGATGTAGAAGTAACATATGGTTATTGTGATTACTCAAAGTGATCATGATATGATGATTTTGTGTTTTATGCACATTGTAAGATTTGATATCTTATACTTATGAGTTTTAGGCATTATGATGCCGACGATTTATTGATTTCTTGAAATGTTTGGCCTTGATTGCTTGTGCTTCTTGTTTGCCTTTGTGATTTGGGTTATAGTCCGGACTAGTGTTGATTCAATTGCATATCCAATTGTGTATTTGTCCATTAATAGTTGAGTGTGGTTCAAGAGGCTATGCTGAACCGAACCATGTTACACACATGTGGTAGATGAGGGATGTTGCAATTGGTGGAGTAGGGATGATAAGTACCCATTATGATCGTATGGTTCAAGAGGTTGACGAGCGAACCAAACCAAACTATACATGAGTGGACGTGTGGGAAAAAGATCATCAACGCTCCAGATAACCCTTGTATGGTGGAATGCTTTGTTCTCCCCCACCTTGACGAGGAGATGTAGTTATCCCCCACATAGGCATCTATTGACCGTAGCTAGCTACCACATGTAGATACTATTGCTCAATGGACTAAATCACATCCTTATGTGCTTAATTGTGTGCTTTTGCATATTCTGTTATGACTTGGTTTTCAAACATAAATTGTTTTGGTCGTACTCACTAGTTATGTTTATAGTTAACTTGTTGTGTCTAAATGTTTTGTATCCGGTAGATCTTGGCTTTGTGAGGCGGGTAGTTACTTTGGGGATTTCCTTTGGTTTGAAAACATGTTTGGTAGCTTTTTATGGTACTTTGTACATGAATTATTAATGGTCGAAATTGTCAATGGTAACACCAATGTTTAGTCACACTTGTGATAAATGTTTGTTGAGTTATGATTAAGTTTTATAGTGTGACTTACAAAGATTTTACAACAACTATTTGAAATTAGTAAAAGATTTTAAATTTTTAATGGTTCCGTTATTTGTAGTAAATGATCTTAAATAAATCTTGTTTTAAACTATATTTTTGAAAATTTTAAATTTGCATAGAAAATCAAGGAGTTATAGTTCCATAAGTGTGCAGATATATAGTTTTATTCTCCTTTCGAGTTTACACATAATAAAATAAAAATACTGATGCTTAAACATGACTACGGACTGCTACTTGAAATTGCGTCTAGATGTGACCAAGTTGGTCTTTATTTTAGATACTTAAACAAAGATGCATTTTTTATTTCTATCATCTTCTAGCTACGTTAGCAAAATCTACTCAATTTCTCTATAGTAATTTTAGTTATTCTTAGTTAACTGTTGTATTTTTAGCTAATATAATTTATTTAAATATTTTATGTAACTTTTTTAATTTAATAAGATTTTTATTTAATATTAATTATAAAAATGTATTTTGGTAATTATTTGTATATTTAAAAAATTTAAAAGAAATTTAAAAAATAGTTTGGGGTCATAGTGAATCATTACTGGAGTATTCTTGGTGTGGTAATGTTGGAGAAGGAAGAGGGATATAACGCTGATATAACACTACAGTTGCTGGTAAGGTCATTCTTTTGGGATTAATACTTGGCATATTATTGGTAAGAGCTCGATTTTTCAATTTTTCGTTGAAAAATATATGTAGTTCAGTTGTCGAACATTCTGGAATCTTTATAAACTATGATATAACCACTTAAAGTCCAATTATAAGGCCTCGTTTGTTTCACAGAATTCGAAGCAATTGAATAAAATTGAAATCAAATTCCATGTTGTATTGCGTTTGGTAAACTTGTTTTTGAATGAAATCTCATTTTTTAGAATATTTATATTTCTTCAAGTAATGAAAAATCCATTTAATAAGTGTGTCGAATGAAATTTAAATCAATTCTATTCATTCGAATTATGTGAAACAAACGAAACCTAAAACATTAATTGTTCTGTTTAATTGAGATAATGGGCTTGCTTTTCTAACTCAATGAGTTTTAACATAAAGCTGAATATATATATATATATATATATATATATATATATATATGATTTTTTTGGGGCTTGTAATACTCTTAAATCTGTAATACATGAAAAATAAATAGCAAAGTTGTGCCGGGAGAAATGGGTCTTGTCTTACGGTTAATACAAAAGAGTTATATCAAGTAATTCCGAGTTAAATGGGTACGTATTAGTGTTTGATCTCTGAACGTTTACTATTTGATTTAAGAATCTTTTTACGTGAAGTTAGATTTTTTTTTAAGAGTTAATTACAAAAATAATCACTGTGGTTGTAATAGAATTTCACTTCTGGTCCTTTAACTTTGAAAATTACGAAAATAATCACCATAGTTTTCACTTTGTTTTACTATTGGTCCTTTACCATAAATTCTGTTAAATATCACCGTTAAAGTATGAGTATTTTAGTCAATTTACAATATATGCCTGTTACCAAACACTACTCTCCCTTAAAGTATTTATCTCTCCCAAAATACAAACAAACACCCCCTCTTATCTCTCTCTCTCTTAAATCCACAATTAACACAGACATCACTGCCATCTCCCTTCAATTCGCCGGCCACCACCACCACCGCTCCATTCGCCAGCCACCGCCACCTTCTCACTCTTACCACCAACGCCACCACCATCTATCTCACCGCCTTACGCCACCATCACCGGACACCACCACCACCATCGACGCCACCATCTATCAACACAGTAGCACTACCAACACCACCGCTCCATTCACCGCCCACCACCACCATCTCACTCCTACCTTTGACGCCACCACCATCTATCTTAGCGCCTGACGCCACCATCACCGAACACCACCATCACCACCAGATCTCTCTAACCAATCTGGATGAAGTTCACCGCCTGACGCCAACACCACCGCCATCAAGGGTCGATTAAATCCAGGTCTCTCTAGCCCATATGTGATTTGTGTGTGCTTTCTTCTTTGAAATCAAAGTTCTAAACCTAGATTTGGTCTCTGATGCTGTCGATTTAGGGCTTGAAGCAGCGGGTAGATTATTTGTTCAAACCTATAAATTGAAGACACTTAAAAAACCCTTTTTTTGTTGATTCAAACAGATTTTTATTTTTGTTGCTTGATTTCAATTTCAAGGTTCGATTAATGGTTCACATCTGTAGATTCAATGTTTGAGTGGGTGCATTGAGATAAATGGTTCGATTTTAGGGCTCAATTAAAAAGAAATGAGTGATTATTTCATATTAGTGTTTGGATGTATCACTATGTTTCAAATTTGTAGATAGGATTTAAGATTTAGATTTTGATTTGCAGATCTCCATATTTGACTCATCTATCTGATTCTTGTTCTTCAATATCTTCAATGTTTGTGTGTGCTGCAGATTTAATGTCCGAATATGTTTCAAATTCAATGTATTTTGATTTTGATTTTAGGGTTTTGCCCTCTTGTTTATGGGTTCTAGATTCAATCTTCTTAAAATACATGAACACAAATATAACTAAATGTATTAGAAATGATTGTTTTGTAATAAACTTTTATTTTACTAAATAAGAACCAAAAACAAAAATTAGAAAGTTAAATAAGAACAAAAAACAAAAATTATTGTTTGGAAACAAGGATATGAAACAAAAGACCATAATACCCTTTGACTAATGGTCAACTTTAACTAAAATTAGTCTAAAGGACTAAAAGTGAAACAAAATGACAACCATGGTGACTATTTTCGTAATTTTTAAAGTTAAAGGACTAAAAGTGAAAATCAGTGACAACCACAGGGACCATTTTTATAATTAACTCTTTTTTTAATGATTTAAAACTTCCTTAACAAAATTAAAGCGTTTATAGCTTAGCAGTATGAGATATATAAGGTGTCCTCAATGTTTTAAAAACTGGTTTTTTAGTTGACCCGGTCTCCTCACCGGGTCACGGGTCAACCGGTTCGACCGGCGGGTCAACCCGGTTTATAGTTTTATTTATTTATTTATTTATATATGTATATATGTGTGTATACATATATATAAAGTGCAAAAAATAAAAAAGTAACGCGTCAAGCTTAAAATCACTTAATACATGAAATTCACTATCATCCCCAACTTCATCATCATCATCAACAAGAACATTACCATTTGAGTTTCATAAGTTTATGTAAAAACAAAAAATATAACCTTATGTAAAAGATTAATAGTAAACTAAGATTATAATACCAAATTACTTTATGTAAAACAAATTTTAGGATTAAAATAAAAAAAAGTTGATATAAAACCGGGTTGAAATTGACCGGTTCGACCACTAAACCGGCCAGGTCGCTCCGGGTCGCAAAATGCCAAAAAACCGGTATCCGTTGACCTGCTCTTGTGGCCGGGTCCCGGGTCAACCGGTTCGACCCGGGTTTTAAAACATTGTGTTTGACCAAACATGAGAGGATCTTAACCCTTCATTTTAGTAATAACTACGCTCGAGCTTGAACTATCAACACATATAGCTAGTACGGAGCTTTACTTTTTGTGAAAAAATATAACAAAATAATAATGAATTTCATTTATGAAGCACAAAATTTATAAGGTTTTGTAACCTTTATTTGTTATGAAGACAAACTTAAGTCAAGAGCTAACTCTGATTAGGTTCCTGGGTTCAAATACTTTACATGAGTTTATGCCAAAGACCTATGCATATATTTATAAATTATAATCCTCATATGTTATTTTAATTACTCGTGTTCAGGTTAGATTAAATGTTGGTGGCATTGAATAACTTGCTAAGTATAGCATGCTAGAATTAAAGCTGATATGATTCACATATACATGGTAGTTATATAATTACGTTTTATTAGTGTCCTTAATTGTTTGATATTGTTTTAGTGATTATGCTATTTTAGTCATATAATTAGTATATAAATAGGGATTAGCATTAGGAGATAATTATGCTTGATTATTCATGAGAGTAGGATTGTTGAGTGTCAATTGGGAGAGATGATAACCAATAGGCCTTTGGCCTAGCGATATCAAGGTGTAGATCGATAAGGTGCCTTTCAACCATGGTGTTTAGGGTTCAAGTCCCATTTGGGACAAAGGTGTAGGCAGTGTGTGTGTGTGTGTGTGTGTTTGCCGCTTATAAGTAGAAAAGAACGTGGGTTTTATCAAAAACCTTTAGGATCATCTTTTTTTTCTTGTTCTTTTTATAATTTTAGCAAGATGGACTTTAAGAGGTTTATAAGTCAGAAGGAGATCCAAACCTGATGTTTTATGTTTACTTATGATCTTGATAATATCTCTATTTTACTTGATTGGTTGATGCTTCTTAAGGATAATCAAATCAAATAATATTTTTTTTATTAGCTAAATCCTTTTTCGTTACGACTTCAATTCAGTTATCTGGACCTGAATCAGAATATTCTAAAAGCTTAAAGAACGTTGATCATAATGATAAATGTCCAGTTCTGGAAGTTCCTCCTTCAGATGAAGATGTTTCATCCGATTCTGATTGCTTTGAGAGACTTAATTCTCGACTTCAAGGTAACCATTTAATTGTTTCACCACTTCTCATTGTTACTACATTTCCGTTTCTTTAATCAAACCCCTAATCCATTGTTATTGAATTCTTTTACTTCCATTTTCAGATCTTAAGGAACAACTGCATCTGCTGAAAGTCGAGTCCACGTTAACTTCTAACAAACTCACACCCACCCGAAAAATGAAACCACTTGATCAACTATCATCTGTTGCAATATCAGACTTGGACAGCCGGGATTCATTCATGGCACAGATCCTACAAGCTTCAGAAATTTATGATATCGCCCCTGATACCTTCTCACCTCTATGGGAAACCACCCACCATCCTATCGATCCAAGGGTATTTTATCATCTTGAAAAATATTATTTTGAAGGAGAAGATGTATTAAGGTCAGAAAAACGTCTGCTTTATGACTACTTTGAACAAACATACATTAGAACCTCAAAGTCAATGGTAGCATACCCCTGGGTCAGACCGGAGAAAAGGGAAAGTCAACTCACCCTCACAAAACTGAATCTCAAGGACCAAATTCGTAAGGTGGTCTATGAGATGGAGTTGGAAGAGGAAGAGAGTTTTTGCGCAATAAATTATGACAAGGATCCAGAGTGGCTCCAATCGACAAATGAAGTTGACAATTTAGGTAAGCTACTTGCGGAATTAGTCCTAAATGACTTATTACTTGAGGTTGTAGATTCTTAACCATATAAACTGAAACTAGTAAAGATTAGTAGGTTACAGTTAGAAAGATGGTTCATGTTTCTGGAGCTAAAGTTACCAAACCAATAAAAAGTCGTACTTGGTGCATGGAAAGTTGTACATTACTCTTTATTTGGTTACTTGTAGCCTTGAGAATTCACTGGCTCGTGTTTGAAGATCACTTTTCTGAATTGATTATTCGACTCTAATACGAGTACCATGAATATCAATTAGGTATCTATAATCCAGATAATTCTGTTCAGTAACGTATCTCATTTTGCATTGGTTCATTCTATATACAAACACCCGGAAGACGGTTGTCAACAAGTGTTAAAGTTGGTTGCTTACAATTATAAATGTTAGTTAAAACAGTTATCATAGAAGGGTCAATGACATCAGCAGCATGTGTTGAAGAAAAGAAGTCTGAAGAAACCCAGATTCAGAGCTGAAGCTTCAACAGATGAATGTATATGTATTTTCTTTTTCTTTTTCTTTTTGAGATATAAATTTTAGCAAAATAACGATCAAGGTGAATAGCCATGTAACTTTTATATTCCCAAAATAATATAAAAAACACAATTAATCAACCTGAGACTCTGCGAACAATTGACTGTTAATAACCAGTCCACTATAAGCACGAAGCTAGGACTGCGAGCGGTTGTACCCGGTCTGAGAAGGCGATGATGATATTGTTGCCGGAGTCAACAGTTTTGCGTTTTTAACCTTTAACACGCTTGTCAGAACCGTTAGCGGCGTCACATCTCCGATCACTGTAACTTTCTTGGCCGCAAAATCTATTTTGAACGATGTTACACCTGGAACGTATAAAATATTTTCCCTAAGAAAATAAAGAAAGAAAACAAATACTATTGATTCTAATAATGGTAAAATAATAATATGATAAGATATACGTACCTTCAATCTTGGAGATATGTTTTTTCATTTTCCTTTCACAGCCTCTGCAGTGCAGTGACACCTCCAGAACAACCACCTGGTCGGAAGAGGGCGGTGGTTGATCACGTGGTGGTGAAGGAGGTGGTTTGGGCGGTGAAGAGGACAGCGGTTCATCATCACTGTCATATGGTGGCGGCAATGGTGGTAGTTGTGGTGCAGGGGAAGGAGGAGAGGATAGTAAATAATCATAGTTCGTCTTTATAGCATTTTCATTAAGAGAATTAAAAGGTTCCCGTGGTGATGATGGCGATGACTGTGGCAGAACATGGTGAAACTGCGATATGAAATTGAACTTTGCTTTATCACTCAACAAACACCTTGAAGAACTTGCTGGGCTGATCATAAAAGGATCAATTCTTTTTATAAATTCATCATCATTAGCAAAAGCAACACTCTTTTTCTTTTGATCATCTTCCTCCACCTCTGGTGGCTTCTTGTGTTGGTTGTGGTCGGTAGTGATGTTGGTGGTGGAATTAGAAGGAAAGATACGACCTTGACCAAGTCTTTTTTCATCTCGGATAATCGGGTTGTGACGGTCAATTGCTCGACCGCCGCCACCTCCACCTCCACCTCCCTCGTGAATGGTGGAGGAGGAAGGTTTTTCAAGAACTATAGAGTCCATCACAATATGGGTGGGGGCATAGATTGCAATTTGAGAAGCCTAGAATATATTCACTATTTTAAAGACTCATAAAAGGAAGTGGTTTGTATTCCACTAGCTACTACATAAATTACCAACATAGTTATAATATTGACAATTATGTTACACTATCAATGGGTTGTTTGATTTTAGGTGAATTGAATTATTTAACGCTAACTGCTAAATCATTCAGTATTTAACGCATCTAATTCCAGCTTGCGAATAAAGAATATATAGAAAAGGAAAATATTGTTGAATCATTGCACCTCAAAACATGTCTGAAATCATTATATACGGTTATTTCTCATGTCATTACAAAAGATTTGCATACGTTTGTGCAATCTCATAGAGAACATACATAGTGACCGAAGAAGTCGATTTAGGACGTTAGATGATCTAGTGGTCCAATTTTGGTTACAACAACTAAAATGGTTAGGTCTAATTTCATTTATACGTGGTCAATTACAAAAATACCCCTTCCTACCAATTCAGATTCCTTTGTTTCTAGCCTACAAAATGAAAAAATGTTATTTGATTGAGCAAAAAGGGTCTCAAGTTGATCCTATAAAGGCTTACCAAATTTTATAATGTCTCTTTTTTTTAAATAATAAAAAAGAGTTTTAAAAATTTAAGTCTTTATAATAATGTATTTGTACATATCATCTTGACTTGATCCACGAAAGTTGAAAAGGTCTCGACGGAGGAATAACTTTTTTCGTTAAGCGACGGTGGGCTCATGTTGTTATATTCCAAACTAGGGATGTAAACAAGTCGTGTCAAGCCCGAAGATGACACTTATCGAGACGGATTCGTTGTAGGATTTTTTAGGCTCAAGCTCGTTTAAGCTTAGGTGTTATTTTGAATTTTTATTAAAAGATATATATAAAAATATAAATAATGAAATAAATTAATTTTGTATATGAAGCTTGTTTAGGCTCGCGAGCTTAAACAAACTCACTCTTAATTAAAGCTCAAGCTAGATCTTGTTTACCAAATGAGCTTTAGTTTAGGCTCGAGCTCGTTAAGGTTCGGCTTCTTTTGAGCTTTTAATGATCCGAGCTCGAGTAGCTCGCGAATAACTCTGCTCATTTATATCTTCATTCCAAACTAAATAAAAATACATCATTCATAAGGTAAATTGCATTAAAACACAATGAACTTTGTCTTAGTTACCATTATATAAAATCAACTTTATTTTTTTAAAAATAATACAACTAACTTTTATAATCCTCACATTGTATGCAACTTGTTGTATATTATGAAAGTTATGACAGAGTTCATTGTATACAATGATAACTAAATACCAGACACATAAAAAAGTTATTTGTATACAATGAAAGGATTATGAAAGTTAATTGTATTATTTTTAAAAACTTAAAGTTAATCGGTATACAATGGTAACTAAGAAAAAATTCATTGCATTTTAATATAATTTGCCCCATTCATAATCCATTTGATGCCAAAATATTGTAAAGACATTAATACTAAAATAAAAGGGAAAATTATAGAAAATTGTAATTACTTTTGTATCAATTTTTTATATTTTTGTACAAATCAGTATATATAGTGTGTATTTATTTCAGTTAATGTAATTTGTCACACAATTTGTGTAATTACCTCAAAGCATTTGTTTCTAATTTCTGCAACTGTCTACATTAGTTAAAAAGAAATATATAATTAATATGATTAAAATTGAATTTAACCCTATCAGTGTTTAAACAAGCTTTGGTCTTTTAATTCCTTTTATATTGTTTTATTTATTTATTACTATTAATTAATTATAAATACAATAAAAAGGTCACTTTCCCTTTCATTCATATTCTGATGAACGAGAATTGGATGCCTTACGCCCACTTCGAATTTTCTGCTTTTTATATTTTCTCCAAAATTCGGCATCTATTCCTCATCATCCATTGATGCCACACCATAATAAATATATATGACCATGTAGAAAAAAAAAAGAACAAAAAAAGGCCCTTTAGAATGAAATATTACGTCGAATATCACTTTTTAGCTTTAGATAAAATGTATTAAAACGGTGTTTGGGATTGCTTATTAGACCGGTTTGCATTTTCATATACAAAGTACGTAGTTTTATAGGAGTTTAAGGTCAGCCGTTTCGGTCGTCCCACTGGTTTACTGGTTAATTAAAAGAAACAATTATGTTATTTGTTTAACTAAAAAACGTCCACCATTTCTACCCGTTAATTTATATAAAAGGTGTTTGGGATTGTTTATAAGATTGTTTGTAGGAATATAAGTAGTTTGAGATCCCGGTTACTCTTTGAAGAACCGGGAATTGAGATACCGAAAATCACATTTATGAAAACTTGAAAAAAAAAAACTGCATTACATTTGAAAGTTTTTTAAAAAACTATTATTTTTGAAAAATATATGTACGAATTAAACTTTGTTGATATTAATAAAATAAACTATCATTTTATTTCAATTAATGTAATATGACCTTCTATTGAAGACCACCCATCACCTTTGATTTTTTTTATTATGTTATTCTATTTTTTATTTTTATTACCTTTTTATCTCTAATTATTATTATTATTCATTTTCCTTATCGTGTTATTCACCAAATTCGAACAAGATATGAAAGTGTCATATATATCATAAAATAAGTCAAAACTCATAAACAAATCTTTAAACAAAAAATAGCTCTATATATTAACAGAAATATATTATCATCTTATCATCATGTGACAACCATTTTCACAATTATTATGTGAAAAACTAGAAACTATTTTAATGGGTATAAATCGTAGAAGTTGTAAAATTGATGTGAAATTTAAATGTTTTATTCTTTTTTTCTTTTTATATCAAACGTTTTTTATTAGTATAAAAGTAATAATTGTCAAATTAATGCATATTCATGAATGTCTAATTACTACAAGGTTATAACTACCGTTCAAAGGTAAATAAATTGAAATGATTGTGTAATGATGGCTATATTGTTGTGTAATTTTAGGAAAGAGAGATGATATATCCTCCTACTTCATCTTCCTACTTATCCTCCTACTCATAAGATCAACACAAATGTCAAAATCAATGGTTGAGGTGAGGAAAGAGAATTAGTGAACTTCACATGTCATCTTGTGGTGAGTAGGATGATGAAGTAGAAGGAAGTATGCTTAAGATGACATGTGGAGTCCACTAATTCTCTTTACTCACCTCATCCATTGATTTTGACATTTGTGTTGATCTTATGAGTAGGAGGATAAGTAGGAAGATGAAG
>JAUEJL010062521.1:0-30017 GCA_032274825.1 Drosophyllum lusitanicum | reverse complement strand
AGTAACCCCTTGGGGGCTACGCCCTAATTCCATATTTATACTCACATGCCATAACTCTTGTGGGCCTAAGCCCAAGTAACCTTCTCAAGCCCAAGTCACAACTAAAACTCTTATTAGTTTAAACATATAGGCCCAAATATCTTTAATAAATCTCCCACACAACATAATATGGCTAAAGTCACTATAAATATTCCGGTAAAATACTTTTTCTTAAATTTCGAAAATTCGGGTATTACATTGTGTTTTCCTCTTCACCCAACATGTTCTGTGACCACATCCTCCGTTGTGATTTTCTTACAAACTTCCTCATGAGTGGGTGATGACTTCGAATCATCAATGTGGACTTTGGATGGACTCACATCATCTCTCTCTCTCTCATGCTTTAAATGCCAATCTTTCTTGACAAGTTTCATTTTCACAAGAGTTGAGAAACTAAGAGTAGAAAAAGTATTTGGAATGATATCGTTAGTGTGAAGTCTTAGGAGTAAAAATAGTCGAAAAAGGACAGTGGCATAAAAAAGATGCCTACGAGGTTGATGTGGAAGATTACTCATAATGGAAGCAGCCAAGAAGCTGGTATCTGTATTGACGCCACTTTTGAGACAAAACTACAAAACTGACCCATTTGTATATATTTCTTGTTGGTTTCCATTTTTGGCATAGTTATTGTTGTTAATTATTTAACTCATACTTATAATTTAGACAATAGTTGATTGTCATATAAAAAACGGGTGGAAATTGAGAATAGTCATTAAAAATTGGAAAAGTCGCTGAAAATCGGTTATTAAATGAGCGATCTGCTGTAATATACTATCTTTAACCTTTAATATTTATTAAAAGAAAATGGGTTATGAACTTATGATGTTATCATTTTATTTTAAGTTTTTTCATCAAACATATTCCTTTATTTACTCAAATGACCTATGAATAAAATGTTTTCACAAATGTCATTTATTAGGTGATTTAGTTTGTTAACATTTAAAAATTTTAGCGAAAACATTTATTCAAATCATTTAATAGATACATCTACTTATTTTTGTAGATATTTATGTAAACACACATAACAGTTGAATTAAATAAAAAAAAATCAAATTTGATTATAAAGAGCCTTTACAAAAAAGTTTGATGCTATGTATAAATTTTTGATTTTTAATATATTTATTCATCTTTTAAGAGATTCTATATCTTTATATATATTTTACAATTATTTTAATATATATGTTAGTACTTTTTAACATCATAAAATTTAAATTTTTCTTAAATTATTTATCATGTTTATAAACAGATTGTTAAGTATAACAAAGCAATAAATTGAATTAGAAGCTTATGGTGCTTGGTTGGGGGTTTTAGAGGGTAAGGAATGAGAATGATAGTGATTAATATTGCTTGTTTAGGTGAAATACAATCAATCATTACCCATTAATGGGTAATGAACCATTTCCCAATAAATTGGGGGTAATGAATTCAGGTATGTGCGTGTCCCCACCAATCACTGACCACCACCAATATCCCTACCACCACCCTCTGGCGCCACCACCAACAGCCACCGACGTCGCTCCCGCCAGCACTATCACCAACCACAACCACTACACCATCATAGCTTGTCGCACAATCACTATCACCACCACCAGTATTGCCACCACCACTCGTTGGTGCCACCACCGACTGCCGCCCCCACCACTGACCGCAACCACTACACCATTGTAACTCGTCGCACAATCATCACCACCGCCACCGCCACCACTACACTTTACCACCATCATAAACCATTGCTGCAGTCACCACCACCACTACACTCTACTACCATCATAGGCTACTGTCGCTGTCGTCCAAGCGGCCACTTCCACCTCCCGTCACCACCTCTATCAACTATCAGAACCGCCTGCTGCAACGACCACCATCATCAACTACCACCCACCGCACCTAATTGACATTAATTGATGTCTCAACCAACATCGCTGTCGCCGCCACCGACTATCAACACTAACGGTCCGTCACCATCATCACCACCATCACTACTGACCAGTGTCACTGCCTCAACCTGTACAACACACATATAAATATATATATATACACACACACATATGTATATAATGATTACTTATATTAACGAAACAATATCAATAGTAATGATAATACTAGGGAATGCTCAATGCATTACTTTATATTCCCTTACCCTTTGACATTCACATTTTCATTCCCCTCTATTTAATCAAACACGCAATTAATTGTAATTTTTAGTAAAGAACTAAAGATTGGAGCTAAGTACCTAACTAACAAGACAACAACGCAATACCAATCCCAAGGGTATTTCTGTAATATTCTCTCAACCTACTCGTGTCACCGTATAAACGTAAAAATGCAGAAAATAACAATCAGCGTATCAACATATATATATTGCATTCTCATTCTTCCGTTTCTCCTTCATCGATTGTTGTTCCCCTGAGGAGTTCCTAAATCTCAGATTCAGTAATCTCCTCCCGGGAACTGTTAATCCTTTTTTTTCTTTAGCTTTCAGTTTCTCCAATGGCTTCCGAAAGTTTCACCGACAAAAACGCCGTTTTCAGGAAGCTGAAAGCCAAATCAGAGAATAAGGTTTGGATTTGATTTTGCATGTAACTGTTGGATTTCCATCAGATCTGTGAATTGGCTATGTGAATCTTGTTTTGAATTGATCTGATTTGTTTTGTTGTGACGTATTGCATCAGATGTGTTTTGATTGTAACGCGAAGAATCCTACTTGGGCGTCCGTGACCTACGGGATATTTCTCTGTATTGATTGTTCCGCCACACATCGTAGCCTCGGTGTTCATATCAGCTTCGTTAGGTGATTTCCTTATCCGTGTTGATTTTTGTACGGTACACCTGTGTGATCAATTGGTAATCATTTTTTTAGAATGAATCAAGGCAAAGGTAACTTTGATTTTACTTCAAAGTACTAAAGTAATCAGTGAATTTCAATCGAGCTTTACTATATTTGTAAGTTATCACGGTGAGCATTGCTAGGTTTTGGTAAATAAAAATTAAATATTTTTAAGTCAAACCTAGGTCCAAATGCTAATGAATACATCTTAAGTTGAATTGCTAATGAACCAACCTAAAAGATACTACATTTAACAGTCCATATGGTGGTAGGAACTAGACTGTTCGTTTGGTTAGCAAATATTAATGTGCATTGCATTACGTACTGGTGTTTGGTTGCTAAGATGGGGAAATGATGATTAGACCTAGTATCTTACATAATTGGCGTAATGCGTTATGACTTGTTTCAATAGCACAAGGCTTCGGGCTTCTGCCCTAAAAGGATTTACGGGGTCATAAATGCCCGTGAAGTTTACACTGTTGCATTATCAATGAAATATTTTGTAACTCGTTAGTCTAGCTGGTAACTTACAAGAGGATAGGCACCGAAGAGCGGTTTTTTCTATTACTAACATGAAGAGCGATGCCTAATGATCAATTACGATGTTTTACCAAACTTGAACCTTGGCCTCGCAGAATTGACTGAACCATGTGAACTCTAGATGTAGAATGTAGATGCACAAGATTTACAGCAAATGATGCTCCCTTGACCTTCTCCATGTGAATTTCTTTTTCGAGATGTTCACACCAGAAAGCCATTTTGCATCAGGTAGGCAAAGCCCAAAGAGATATATTGACAAGGACTTTGGGGAATAAAAAAATTGATGTCTGTGTTCTGAGTTAATTGCTTCATACTTGAGTGCCAGGACTAGCGGATTCATATCAGGACAACAAACCTGATTAATGTAGACAGTGTTGCTCTATTCTGGTTGGATTGCTATTAAGAATTTAGATTTCACTAAACCCAGCATAACATGATCACCTTAGTCAAGGTAATAGACGGCCTCTCAGAGAGCTGAAGAGCATTCCATCATGCCTCTTAGAGAGCTGAAGAGCAGTCCATCATATCTTGCATTTCCTACTCTATTTATTCGCAATAGTAATAGTCTAATAGAAATGTTTAACTCTCTTGTTAATTGAATACGATGTTTAGATATAGGTTTCTATTGTGACATGATAGATTGAGAACACTAGCACCCTATGCAACCCGAAAAGCATCAATATTTCAATACAATGTTTCATACATCTATATCATAACTTCAACAAAACTTCTGACCATGGCAATGTAAGTTGGGTTTTTGGTCATTTTTTGGGTCTTATGTCCATTACTCCATTGTGGTTAAGTTGCTTACTTTGTAGCTAATGAGAGTTGGAATAAAGCAATGGTAGAATATATACATTCAAAAGAGTTCTACTAAATGTTCACTATGCATCTACATTAACCAAATGCGGGCAGTTTGGCCGGTCTCTATTTAAACGCCTCGTTTTGTAAAAAAATATAATGAAGTATTAGGGAAAGTCAATTAATTCACTTAGAAATTGGCTCTAAAGTCTAAACATTGAAGTCGGATCCCATAGTTTTGTCTGTCTTTTGGGGGCATCCTCACTATTGGTCCCCAGGTGTGAGGGTGTATTTCATTAGAATAGGGTAAGTCGTCTAATTCACTTAGAAATTGGCTTTAAAGTCTAAACATTGAAGTCGGATCCCATAGTTTCGTCTTTTTATTTTGAGGGCATCCTCACTATCGGCCCCGGGGGTGAGGCTGTATTTCATTAGAATATTATTCAACCAAACATTTATTTTCACTACCTACATTATTAAGTTTCAAAATTCAAGTGATAGCACACAAAGTTGCACTGCAGTAGTTGCAAGAAGTCCACTTTCTTGTACAGTAGAATTAGGTCCGAGCTGACAACTTCCTAAATTGATTAAACTAATGTATTTAGGTAGACAATATAGCTGCCGTTTCTTTTTAATTTGTTTGTTTTTTAATCTTTTAGCTGAACTTCTGCAGGTCAACAAATTTAGATTCATGGACACCAGATCAGTTAAAGATGATGAGCTTTGGTGGCAACAATCGTGCTCAGGTCTTCTTTAAACAGCATGGGTGGACAGATGGAGGGAAAATTGAGGCCAAATACACCTCAAGGGCTGCTGAGTTATATAAACAGTTACTTTCAAAAGAAGTTGCCAAAAGTTCCGCAGAAGATGTTATCTTGCCATCATCACCTGTTTCTGCCAAAACCTCTGAAACTTTTGATGGACCTTCTGATTTCAAGGCCATTGAAACCCCAAAAGAGACCCCTTCAGTAAAACCTGACACCAATGGCTCTGCTCCAATGAAAGCCCCTTCAACAATCCGTACAACTACTGTCAAAAAGCCTATTGGAGCAAAAAAACCAGGAAAAACTGGGGGGCTTGGTGCAAGAAAGCTTAGCACCAAGGTACATAACATTAGATCAATCATATATACATGTGTGTGTGTGTTTTGAATTTAAGTTTTATCTTTACACTTTGTACAAATCTGTTATGCAGACAAGTGAAAGTCTGTATGATCAGAAGCCTGAAGAACCAGTTGTACAAGTTTCCACCTCAGCTAGTAGCGTACCATCATCAGCTGCAATACCACACACCTCTCGCTTCGAGTATGTAGATAGTTCCCAGACTGTGGAGTCAGGTCCTGGAGGCGTGAACACACTTAGCCATGTTGCACCTCCTAAGGCATCCAATTTCTTTGCAGAATATGGAATGGACAGTGGTTTTTCGAAAAAAAGTAGCACATCAAAAGTCCAGGTAAGTATTATTTTATTAATTTTTCGCATCAGATGATTATAATATGATCTGATAGGACTGTGTAATAGCGTTAGCGTTGTAATGGTTAATAGTTTTTAGAAGATGATTAGATTTAAAAGAGGGGAGACAAGAAAATGCTGCTTGGGGACTGATTCCTCGACGTGATATGTCTACAGACTACAGCAATTGCTTTATTCTACTCAAATCAATTATACAACGACCCAAACTTTTGTGAAAAGTCATAATATTTTAAAAATAACACCAGAGATTTAAAAATCAAGTTTATTTTTCCTAATTCCAATAGCAAAAGAAATGTTACAACTTCCGATGTTGGGATTAGTAAGATGAACATGGCATCCATCTAGAAATTCTGAAGCAGCCTCTTACATGTAACACGGCTAGCATGGATGTCCACCAATTGGCAGATCCTAAATAATTTACAATGTTAATTTACTCGCTGCAACGAGTCCAATGATCATAGTTTCTTGTCCATTTTACGCTTTGTATCCATGTTGGTGTTTGCTTAAAGTATTTTTCTTCAATATCTCCATTCGCGCACTTGATTGATATTAACAGGCTTGTGCATTCTCATAGTTTTCTTTCAGGATCTAGCATTATATAATGCATGTTTTCTCTTGGTTTGTGACACTGTTCAGATACAGGAAACTGACGAAGCAAGGAAAAAATTTTCAAATGCTAAATCTATATCCTCTGCACAATTTTTTGGGGACCAGGACAGAGCTGATCTTGATGGTCAAGTCTCCCTGGATAAGTTTAAGGTATGTTCCATCTCTTAATCAGTAATTTCAATATACTTCAAATCTCATGCGAGCCATTTTATTTTATTTTATTTTTTTGCTTCTTAAACTAAATGTGATTGGCATCTCTCTGGGTGGCTACAAACATAAATAGCCGTTTTCAAATGTTTAATATAAACATATATGGGCCATGGAGTAGTAGCAGTTAGTGTTGTTCATTGTAGGCCCTAACCATTATTGTAAGGTTTTAAAATATGGGTGAAATGTTTTCCTATTAAATTTGTCTTATAGGGCTCGGCAGCTATCTCAAGTGCTGATCTATTTGGTCAAGACTCGGATAATTCTAACCTTGATATCAGTGCCAGTGACCTCATCAACCGTCTGTCTTTTCAGGTATGACTCTATTATACTTAAAAAGTGAAGTGCCTTTTCTCCTAGAATTTATTTTGATATAAAAGATATGTTAGAAAATAAATACATATAGTTTGTGAGAGAATCCTTGAAACTTACAAGTTAATAATAAACGTTACAATTACAAATAAAACTTCCACAAAAAGCAATAATCTAATATTTAAATACTAGAGATGGTCCACCAGTGGCCCGGGTTGTAACTGGTCCTCGTTGCTGAAAATGGTGCCACTTTGGGTCTGTACTCGATCTGTGCTACACATTTAATAAGTGAGGTTGATTGGGAAACTTGTTATTTTTTTTAAAATTTTTGTAATTTCAGGCACAACAGGATATGTCATCCCTAAAGAACATAGCAGGAGAGACAGGAAAGAAGTTGAGCTCCATAGCGTCAACTTTTATGAATGATTTTCAAGACAGGATCCTGTGAGATTAATAGTATGAGAAAGGTGTGTTAATTACAGAAATACCCTTAAAGAAGATGTTATGTGTAAAGGGTGAAAATTGTCTCATTTTCTATCGTATTTTGTAGCTGGATTTTTTCTTTAAAATATTGTGATGTGTGTCTTATGACTTTCTCGCTTTAAAGCGACGACGGATTCAGTCAACGGGACATTTTTATGTGAGTATGCAGCTGCCAGGTGATATATGTATAAGAAGATTTAATTTTCCAGAAACAGACTCTTGTACTTCTTCATCCTTAAAAAACTTATATATATTAAATATATTTTAAATTGTTGATGGCGTTTGCATATTAAAGAATCTTTAATTCTCACTTTAAATTCAATTATCATTCTGATACAATGGCTCCGCTTTTTATATTTATGTACAAGTTTTGTTAATACATAAAGATATCATGAATCAGGGTAATGAGTTATTTTTAAGTAAATATAAGTTGAAAATTGACTGAGAAGATGAATGGTACATATTTCATCGAGTCGACCAAAATGTTCCAAGTTAAAATGTTGTTGTGCGTTTGTGTATAAAGTAAGTTTAATGATGTACAAATCACCACCTATCCAACATGATGTACTAAATTCTTGTTTTATATGCAAGTCTATTTATACTATTCAAAGTGTACAATCCGTCCCCTAAATGCATGGTATAGGTGCGGTATCGTTGATGTGGCAAAGAAAAAGAGAGAGTTAGGTTAAAGTATGTGAAATATGAGTATTTTTTAGGCTTTAAGTATAGAAAAATAAAAGTAAAATACAACTTAGGTGATGTTGATTTGACATGAATTGTCTGGAACGTTAAGGTAAGTATAGCCACACTCTAAGTTGTGGTGTTGCTAAATACACCTCTTTTAGTCTTTTGTCAATTCATTCATTACACCTTAGCCATTCTCTAAACATCTCTCTCTCTCTCTCTTCCCAAATAATTGCATATCAGACAAAAAAAATCATTAACCATAGATATTAGATAGAATATGTATCTTTGCCTCTTGATATTTGTCATTTGATGTTACAGAGATGTTGTCGTGATGCTTCATTGTTTCTTATAGTATATACAGAGATGTTGTCCTCATGTATCATTGTTCTTATAAACCATGCATTCGGTCTGTTTTCTAAATTCCCCTTCTATTTAATATTTTGATGAAACTTAAATATCTTGGACTAGAATAGCCCCCCAAGTATTAAGACCATGACAAATCCACCATCAAATTTATATCAAAACTTGCTGCTTAATCATCAATAAGGGGATAACATTCTTTTTCAAACGTATTGATCATAGATTTCAATGAAAAGTGGAATGAAACAGCTGTGTTGAATGATTCAAAGTCGACGCAAATAACATTCTATACCATTTTATTCAGATCAACAACTTTTTTTTGTGAAAGACATATCAGAATAACATTGTATTGCGTGATAATCACTAACGACTTAGTGATCTACAAAAGAAACTAAAGAATGGACAACCTTGTCCGTACATCAACAAAAAAAGTCATTCCAACTTGAAATTGTTCCGTCATGAACAACGCTCGTACTTAAGATGCATTCCCTAGTAATCAAGCTAATATCGATGGTAAGTTAAACTCTTTAGTGCTCAACATATTTCCTCTCCGAAAACACCAAGAGCATAAAAGTGACTTTTACCATAAAACCTAGAAAATACACCCTAGTCTTGTGCATATGCACGACTGACTTAGTTTGAACCCAAAAATCAAGGATTTGACTACAATAACTAGGCTATATTTTCTTGCTCATGTCTAAGTTTTTGTTTTGGTTTGCTTTTTTTAATAACATTTCCAGTAAAACAAAAAAGTTGCCTCTATAAAAGCTTTAGAGACCCTCAACATTAATCCCTTTACTTTCTCCCTGCTCACATAAAAAAGATGATAGCAGCCATAAACACACAGTGGCAAAACCACATACACCGCCGGCACCGCCAACGGCACTGCAACCACCACCACCACCACACACAACCCCCTTTAAACCACCACCGGAGATGTCTGGGTAATGATCTGGGTCCAAGAAACTCACAAGAATCATTTGAGCGGAAACATGTTGTGATAGTGATGGATGCAACGAAAGAATTCACAGTGGAGACACTTGAATGGGTACTGAAGAACATTGCACTAGACACTTGTTGCCCTATTACTCTTTTAGGTGTCAAACCATGGCTAACTTTTGTCTGTAAGTAGATATTATTCTATCATAGTCATAAAATGCAACCACATATATACTAGGGTTTTTTTTGTCACATAATACTAAGGTTATGTGAAAATCTTTTGATGATTGCAGTTTCATGCAAAACTGAGACAGATATATGGACACTGAACATAGAAGATATACTGCATATGAAAGACACCGATGAATGGAAAAACGATGTAAGGTATCAAAAGGCTCAACACCTTGTTGATCTTTGCTTAAAATATAAGGTAATGTTACCAGTATCTTACACTGATCCTCCTAATAGATAGATTAAAAACAAATTCTCACACTGAATAATTTGTTTGCTCAGGTTGCGCCGCAGATAGAAAGTGGACAAGGTTTTCCAAAACGATTACTCGTTCTTGAAAAAACTGCCCATGCAACATGGGTCATTTTTGACAGGTATATTGACATGGATTATATTTTATCTACACATATGAACACCGATAAAGACACGTATACATCCAAAACTCTCTATAATCATAACATAAAACGATATAACATCTAATAATAGTTGTAAACATGACTTGCAGGCATCATAACAAGAAACATATTGAATATGTTGCCAAGAAGGTGCCATGCAACATTCTTGTAATGAACAATAATGGAGAGGCAGATATGATTAGAGGCCGTTCAAGAACTTTTGAAACTAATGATGAAATCCCGACAACTTCCACTATACCCACACCAAAGTTAATGCTCTCTGATGAATACAAGAGAAAGCTGAACTTCTCAAGTCCTTAAAACATCGGTTTTATTAAGACCTCATACATATATATGCATTAACAATAAGGGTGTTTGTCCAGGAAAGTCTTAGTAGTAGTTATTTATGTTTATTTCGTTCACATATTTCACTTGGCACAGGGAATAGACAAGGAAGGAGAAGCTATCAATAAAAGGGCTTATGATATAGCTCACAGACAGATTAATTGTGGGTAATGTAGAATATATATACGTTTAAGTGTGTTGTTTGTTCTTGTAATAAATAAATATGGCTATTTGCAGAAGAGTGGAAATAGCTACAGCCTTCATCAGCATTTTATTTATACCAATGAAAAGTAACAAACTTATTCAATGAAACATGAGTAGCTTTTTGAAAGCTGAATTACATGTCTCCCATAAATTCACAGACGAAGATTAAACAAAATGAAAATTGACCCATTAGATGTCAAACATCGTCAACTGAGAATTGATCATCAAAGACCACTTACACTTCTACTTTGCAGCATGCATCATCTCTTGCTTCTTCGTGGGTGTTTTAGTGAACTGGTCCTGTAAAACCATAGAAAATTCAATGGGGGTAAACAAGATTCTAAGATCAAAGTCATCAAACCCAGTAATTTGGTGATCAAAAAGCACAATACTTGATCACTCCATTTCGATTTTAGAAGGAACATTTAATAACCAGTTTATTGGTGTTGGACCTCTTTGTAATTATCATGTTTACTTTAGTTTGATACATTAATTAAGTACATTATTTGAATATTATTATGTAATAGTTAACTTTAGAAATAAAGTGCGTGGGTAGGATGGGGGGCAGCAGCACCGTGGGCCACCACCACCGACGGTAACCACCACCAGCAACCGCCGCCAGAGTGGCAGGCAGTTAGCACCTGAAACCGCCACCACCACCACTATATATATTTGATGTATATACAAACAAGATGTAATGTAATCCAAGTTCAGTACAAGTTGTTCGATTACTTAGTATATTTCTGTGTTCTTCATACTTTGATTGTAAACATGCCAAAATCCTTTAACTATGATCGATTCCTCCCTCCCCAATTTTATCGAACATGGTATCAGAGCCCAAGGCTCGATCCCAATTCTGACTCTGACTTCGATTTGATCACTGGAAACCATCGAAATCTTGAGCAAAATAGAGAAGACATCGCTGCAGATCAAGAAGGTTTTCGATCTGCAGCCTCTTCCGAAAACACCCCTGCGCAAACCATTCATTCGAATAAAACAAATTACAGGGAACCATTTCAACCGATTGCTGGAACATCAAGGCTGGGAATTTCGAAGGCTTCTAAGATAGTCTCGAAGAAAGATTGGACTGGGACACAAAAAAGGACTTCAAATGCAGGAAATTCAATTAAAGATAACAACAATTTTCGAAGGACTGCAAGGATACGAACAGGAAGATTTCCAACAGGACTCAATTTTTCATCTGATGATTCGTTATGGAGGGCTGGAAAATTGAAAATCAGAAAGGAAAAGAACCAAGGCAGTAAACACATCAAGAATAAAACAAATAGAAAGAATGGGGTACTTGGAATCTAAGGAAGAATCAATCATGTTCAAAAACACAGAAAATGCAGAAAAGAAGTATGGAACTTGCAAACTTATTGAAAGATTGGAACTTGGGAAGTGAGATTGGAGATACACGAGATCGAATACCTACGTGTTATCGATGTCATGAAGTCGGTCAATTTGCATGGAAGTGTCCATGGAAGAAGGCAACTTTAAAAGAAAAAACGTTTGATTTAACACCAACTCATATGGATTTTGGAGAAACATCACCAACTCTTAATCGAATACTCATTAGGAGTGACAATTTGGTCAAAGGATCGGAGGGTAAATCATGGAACATGATGTGGTATGTCAACTCTGCTATTTCAAATCATATGACTTGTAACCATGATTTATTTACTGTTTTCAAACATGGTCACGGTATCAATAAAGAAGGTGGCCTTGAAATTACAATACATGGTTACAGTCAAGTTGAGGTTGAAACGGATGAAGTTATTTACGAAATAGCACATGTTGGTTATGCACCTATTTTAAATGTCAATATTTTGAGCATGAACCAACTTGTGTTACAAGGATTTGAGGTTGACATCAAAGACGATGTTTGTGTGATATCTCATGTAAATTATGAGCGTTACAAGGAGATCGAAGAAGATGCAATAGAAATTGGCGGAAAGATGGTTTCTTTGAAGGTAGAGAGTTATGATGGCTTCATAACTTTTATGAAAATGGCAAGTAATGATCGAGTTATTGCAAGTAATAGAAGTTTGTTTGAGAAGAAATTTCAAGATGCAATTGAATGGTTTCATGAAAAGAAGAATGGATTTGAACTTGCCTTACCACCAAACCTCGACGGTATCAATGTTTCCTTGTTTGATCTTTTCAAACTCGTAGCCAGTTGTGGAGGGCACGAATCAATCACTAGAGAAGGAAGATGGAACGAGATGGCTATGCGTTTCGGCTACCCCGATGGCTACGGAAACTCTTTTCAGGACATATTTGATCGGTATTTGTTGGTTCCTCTAGACTTCAATGCATACGGTAGTAATGGTACAAAGAAACTCAACCAAGAGTCGGACTTGTTTGGAGATGGTCCGAGAGACCTCGGTTTTGTGGGCAACATTTGCCAAAACGACATTGGACTTGCAAAGGTTCGTGAGGTTGAAAACAATGCAGGAGAAGAGGAGGAAGATGAAGATCTGAGCATCGAGGAGCACTACAATACAAACGAGGATGTCGAAGACCAAGAGGAGAATGATGACTATGTCATCATAGCTTGAAGACCTTTGAAGAAATTTTAATATAAGGATATGATAATTAGGGAGGTGAATGTTGGACCTCTTTGTAATTATCATGTTTATTTTAGTTTGATACATTAATTAAGTATATTATTTGAATATTATTATGTAATAGTTAACTTCAGAAATAAAGTGTGTGGGTCGGATGGGGGGCAGCACCACCGTGGGCCACCACCACCAGCAACCGCCGCCAGGGTGGCAGGCAGTTACCACCGGAAACCGCCACCACCACCACTATATATACTTGATGTATGTACAAACAAGATGTAATGTAATCCAAGTTCAATACAAGTTGTTCGATTACTTAGTATATTTCTGTGTTCTTCGTACTTTGATTGTAAACATGCCAAAATCCTTTAACTATGATCTATTACTCCCTCCCCAATTTTATCGAACAATTGGGTATTGGAATTGGAATGTAAAACAATAAAATCAAACATCACATTTATCTTAATCATGGAAATTGATTACGCTAAAGATTTCGATTCTGATCTATAAACAAATAAAAAATCTCCCTCACCAATTCTTGACCTTAATTCTCATCGAAATTTCAATTTGGACCAAGCCGATAAGTTTAATTACTTAATCGTCTAACAAGACTACTTGAGCATGATGGGTTTTGATGGATCTATATATAATATACGGACATACTTGTGACCAACATTAACAACGAAAGATCATGAAATTGTTTAGAATGAAAAAAACATCCTCAAAGAGAAATGAAAAGAAAAGCAATTACTTGTTTACGGAAGATGAAATCGACGACGACTAAAGTGCCGGAGATTCCAACGAATAGTGCCGCCGGACCGGTGAGCAAGCTCCATTTCCTATAAATCATCTCTTCTTCCTCTCACCTTTTCTGTTTGTCAATGTGTCTGCTCTCGCTTTTTCCCCAATTTATCTAAACCCTAATTTGTTTTATGACAAATCTTTTCGTTTAATAATAATAATAATAAAACACGAACATCAATAAAAATCATTAAACGTTAGTTATTAATAATATTATTATCAAATCTTTAACTTTTGTTTAAATTTATAATTAAAAAACATGTATTATAAATATTATTAAAATTTTGATAAATATTTATTATTTAATTTTTGAATCATGTAAAAACATGATCAACATACAAAAGACGTCAATAATTATGATTAAAAAAACTCAAAACATAAATTTACTAATGAATTCAAATCTCTTCTATTAATCTCTTCTTATAATAGTCTTTTAATATTACTAGAAGACTAACATTTATCAATTTAATTAGACAATTATAACCCTTTATTTAGTCAAAATCAACATAATTATTTAATTAGGCAATCCTAACTATTTACTTGGTCAAAACTAAAACTCAATTTTGACTTTGAATAAATAGATTATTCAAATTCAATTTTTATATGAGATAATATAGGGGGCAAGTAAAAATATTTTACTTAAACTTAAAAATAACGTAATTATATTACATAGTGTTTATTTATTTTACATATGTTAAAGATTATATAATAAAATTAATAGTTACATATGATAATACTATTAAAGAAAAAAAAAGATACAAGTTATAATATATAAAAAGGCAAATTGTCAAGAAATGTATCTTAAATATTGAAATTTGCCAATAAAAGTAGTGACCAACTATGTATGCCAAGAAAGGACTCTAAAGTTTAATTTGTAACAAAAAAATATATCTATTAGCAGTAGAGGAAGGTAACCAGTTAGAAGTGTTGATGTGTCACATGAGGTGGCATTACTACTAAAGAAAAAATGGAAAACAAGATGAATCAAATCATCAAATGTTAGTATGTCATTACTCTATCTCAAACCCCACTCCCTCACTAACCTAGTTACCCATTTATCTCTCAGTAACAATACAACAACCACCGCTACCACCATCGTAGCTTCCACCACCATCATCATAGTTGGTAAACATGAACCCACCACCATAGCTTCCATCATCACCGGTTACAACTGCCGTCGTAGCAGTCACTATTTCTCTCTATATACTCTCTACTCCTTTTCTTTTTTTTCCAGATCTATGTTCCTCAAGTTTTGGTGTATGTATGGCGTGTGTTCTTCGAGTCTAGTTCTAAATTATGCGTGTGTTCCAGATTGAGTTGAACAATTTAGGGTTTTCATGTGTGTGTGTGTGTTTGAATCTTATGTATGGGTGCAATTTGGGGTGTGTAGTCAAGTTTCCAAACCAGATTTTGTTAGGTCTGAAAACCAAATGTTTTTGTATAGATCTGACATATGTTGGTTTGAATCTTTGTGTTTGAATTCAAGAACAGTGGTACAATATAAATTATGACAATATTTATTGTATACATTTGTATCTAAAAATCAGACAAAGAAAAAGTTGTTTGCATAAAATAAAAAAATTATAAGAGTTCATTATGTATTTTTAAGAAAAAAATATTTGGTTGTATATAATAGTAAATAAGACAAAGTTAATTATATTTTCATACTTTTTGCCTTATTTTTGTAACACCACTTTTTTAGATTTAACTTTTAAATACTTCAGCTTGCGTTAACACCAAAAAGGTTATTAGAGTTACAAAACACTAGTTTATAATTACACATGTTAACGAGTATTTAAAAAGACATGTCAAAGTTCATCTTTCAAACTATCCGGAGCTATCCGAATCATCGTGGAACTGGGAACTTACCCCTGCTGGAACCTGTACCACCTGCAATATACAACACTGAATGTAAGCTTTCGCTTAGTGAGCATTCTAGCTGGAATCAAATAATCACAAAACAAAAGTAAAATCTTTCCAGGACATCCTGCATCCAAGCTGTAACACCTGCAAATATGTATAACTATCATTGTATTGGAGTATAGCTACACCAACTGTATAGCCATACCCCCTAACACTGTTCTAGTATACAGCTACACCACCTGCGTAGCTATACACCCTGTTACTGTTCGGGTGCATAGTCAGATACCATTGTTGTACAATATATATATATATATATACATCATAGTTATCCCATATTACAAAGATATCATACAATAAGTATATATCATAGCTACTCACATGTTGTTCATACAAGAGAAAGAGTAAACTCACCTCATATATTATTATTGTGCTAATCAAGTAAAGTGTTCTGTCGTGTATCCAGACACCTTCCTATACCAAATAATAAGCTAAACATCACAAACTGATCAAACTGTGCTGAAAAGGGGCCTACACGGGCTGTGTACCCCATATGACCAATTTTGGTCAACACGACCGAATTCTGGTCACTGAACCACCAAGTCACCTCAACCGAATTCGGTTGGCAAAACTGCTACACGGGCCGTGTAACCCTACACGGGTCGTGTTCACTATACCTTACATGACCATGTGCTACATGGCCTAACACCGTCTTTAAACTAGTACACGAACCGTGTACATAACCGACCTACAACTTTTTGTGAAGAACACAACTGCTGTTCTTGAATTTAAATCCATTTCTATCAATTTTAACTATAAAAATGTGTTTCTCCACACCCCAAACATCCTAAAACATACTAATAACAATAACAAACTCTCTTGCTCTATGATTCAAGCTTTGAATCACTTTAATCCATAAAAACATCAAAACTATACAAACAAAGCATACCTTGATGCTTATGTAACTGATTTGCTGATGTTTAGATATAAACCTGGACATGCTATGATCAACTTCTCGAAATATCACTATGGCAGCTCTCAACTCTTTGTTGCAAAGAAGGTGTGCATGTGTTCTAGCCATTTTTGCTTGTATATACTCAACTATGGGTTATTATCAAAACAACCTTTGAACTATCAACTTTTGTTTTGGCGGTTTTCACCCCTATTGTAACGTTCCAATTTTTTTTTGCAATTGTAAGTAAAGGTAAATCTATAAATAATCATGTCAACGCAAAACAATCGTTCTTAAACAAAATTCCAGACGAGGTCCTGCACCCGGAACTATACGTTGTACAAAGTAATCCCTTTAGAAAGTTAATTACAAATATAGAATTCAATAAAATGTTTGTTTAGCTAAAGCAGCGGAAAAGTTCTATTGGAGATGAGCCGTCTTCACACCGCTGGAGCTTTCCCACAATCAAGTCCTGAAAAGAGTAAATCAACACAGTAATGATAAAGTTTAGCGAACACTCTAACTTACACACCACACTAGGTATGTACATGCCACAAATCATATAGCAAATCCATGATCATATATCAATCACATAATACCGACGCAGTGCACTGACGACGATTTCACACTTTGGATCACGGTTGACTATCCAAGCCGTACCAAGGATTTCACATGTCTGATTGTGCCCGAGTTGCGTTTTCACCACAATATAACGCAACCCTTCACATATCATCACATATAAGTCACACTTTAAACAAGTAAACACATGTACATTTCACACTAATACAAAATATAAGTTAGTGTAACTCACCTGATCCGCAACACGGTAATGGCAACAGATTTCACAAGTTTGAATAGCTAACGAGTCCAATCGCGAGGACCTACAATATATCTTATTGATTAATACAGGGTACCAGTCCTTAACTCAAACTGTATCATTCGTAAGTCTCCTGACTCCAAGTCGGACCAACGCACTAGGTCGGGCCACACACCAAATCGGACCACACACTAGGTCAAACCACAAACTAGGTCGGACCACACACTAGATCGCACCACAAACTAAGTCGGACCACACACTAGGTCGGACCACAAACTAAGTCGGATCAACCGTACATAACCCAAGTCGCACGAAATAGAATTCATTTAGGTCCGACTTGACTCATCTTGGTCGGACCACGCCTTCAAACAAATAGACCCCATAACCAAAAATCAAACCTTTCTAAAACTTAATCATTTTGATTCAAATCACTTGAAAAGTACTTCTCCAATCAATTAGACAAACCCTCACAATTTCATTGTGTTTAATCAAGATATGAACCCAAAATCACCCTCTTTTTCCTCTCGGTTTACACCCTCTCGAAACCCACTTCCAGACTTCCAAAACACCCCAAAAACACACTTAAACTCATCAAGAATTACATCTATGTATTCACGACAAGGTTTGGAACATTACCTGATGATTTTTTGTCCGAATTCCTTAAAGTTTGCTGACCACGGATGAAGATTCCCACTTTCTCTATTATCTTATATATATATACACACACACACATGCATCTCAAAAGGCCTAAGCCCAAAGCAACACACCATTTAAGCCCACAACAAGGGATTAAGGTTTCAAGCCCATCACATCAATTAAACTAAGCCCAAACTCAAACCTTATAATTTATAACTTGTATAAATATATCGAAAATAATAGTAACATCAATAATAAATACTCTTTTATTTATTTTCGAAAATTTGGATATTACACCTCTAGTTCATAAACACCTATTATCATTTATAACATTTAGTCATAAAGACTTCTGAATTTTGGGACTTTACAATTTTAAACATCATGATAGTTTATTTACATATTGTTTATCTTAATTTATAAAAATTATCTCTTAATATTAATAAAAGACTAACATTTATTCGTTATTATTTTAAATCAGATATTTGCTGTCACCTGTGTAGTATATGAGATGCTTAGCTAGTTAACATGATATAAAATACGAGAAAATAATTATTAAAGTCACTAAATCACTAAATAGTTAAATGACACATATAGTTTTTATTTAAGTATTTTGCAAGTGTTACATCATATACCATAGTATAAAATACGAGAAAATAATTGTACATAAAGTCACTTAAATCACTAAATAATTAAATGACACGTAGACTTTTTATTTAAGTGTGTGTTTTGCAAGTGTTAAAACACATATACGTATATTATTTCTACTATAAAATAAAATTGCATAATTATTTATGTAAATTGTACGAAAATACAATAAAATTTGTCTTAGTTATTATTTTACATTAATAATTTTTTAAAACAAAAAATAAAAACCTTCATGATCCTCATTGCATGCAAATGGTTCTATACAATGAGACTTAAAACAAAGTTCATGGTATACAAGATTAAAAAATGAGGCATGGAAAAAAATTATTATCATACAATAGTAAATATATGAAGGTTTCTTGCACTTTTTTTTTGAAAAAATTGGCTGTATAAAATAATAATAAAGATAAAGTTTATTGGATTTTCCTGCAATTTGTCTTCTTATAATAGGACACTTGCATGCATGTTACAACCGATTATTTCTTCTCATTCATAATTTACTTACTTTTGTTTGAATAAAAACAAATCTATTGACGGTAAGCATATTGATGAACAACATATGAACATATTCAAAATTTTGAGTTAAGATACGTAATTTGCACATATAAATACATACAGATCGACCTAAACATGTTATTGTTAACAATGTGTGTGTGTGAGAGAGAGAGAGAATGATGGAGAAAATGATAAAGAGAAGGCAGGGTTGGTGCAATTGGCTAAGCCATGTAATGAGCTTATGTTGTTAAATTAAGATTAAAATGAGTTTTGGATGATTTTGGGGCTGTACATGGTTGTTCACGAAGAACAATCTACTGCTCTGAAGTTAACACGGGCCGTGTTGATATGGGTAGGCCGTGTAGGTAGGCCATGTAGACTGACACAAGCTGTGTAGGGATAACACGGGCCGTGTAGGTAGGCCATGTAGGCTGAACTGAACACAGGCCATGTAGACTGACACACGTCGTGTATGGTTAATTTCGGGCCATGTAGGTATTGGTAGGCCGTGTAAGTAGGCCATGTAGCTTGAACACATGCCATGTAGATTGACACATACTGTGTAGATCCAACACATGCCATGTAGAGTTAACACATTCCATGTAGGTTGACACATGCCGTATCAGAGGCCATGTAGGCCTCTATCAAATTATAAGTTTGGTTTTATGCTCTATATAGGATATATGATTGTTATATTATCAGTACTTAGGTCTTTCGGGACTTAAGAAAAATATAAGAGAAGATATTGGGAGGCGAGTCTCTCGATCTGGTACTCGTAAATAGTGATTCATGTGTACTAGTTTTACTATGCAAATATATCTTTAGTATTATTGATTTTGTATGATAATAAATTAGCGGGCATGGGTTGAGATAAAGTAGAATATATAATTTTAAAGAAGATGTAAAGTAGTAAAATGTCAAATGTTAAAATGAAAAGAAATGAGCGATATTGATTACGTTGATAATATCGAAAGAAATCTACAAAATATGATATATTCAAGTAAAAGTCATAATTGGTATGGGAGGTGATTTGAGAAATAAAGAATAAATAAGGGTATGGATAAAGTATGGATTGATTAATAATTGATGACGGATTATAATAATATATATGAATAAAAAGTTGTAAAGAATTATGAATTATTGACTAAGTAAAAAGTGATAGAAAGACAATTAAAGTATATCATGAATGCCAGATAAATAAAGAGTTATTATGAAGGTGTAAAGTTATCGAGAGAATGAATGAGATTAAGACAGAGATTAATATTATCGGTAAGTATTTGATACGGTTATTGGGATTCGGTAAATGTTATTGAAACTTTACAGATGTAGTTACAGTTGTACACATACAGATACAAATATTATACAAATACATTTACAGTTGTATAAATACAAATACAGTTACCGTTGTAAAGATACATATATAGTTATTATATGGATACAGTTACAATTGTACATATATAGATACCGTTATTATACACATACAATTACCGAACAGATACAACTATAGATACAGTAATTGAATAGATACAGATACAATTATTTTACAAACGCAGTAATGAATTACGGGAAGTATTGAAAGAATAAAGTTTAACCATAACGTTAATATTATTTATAAGTATTTATTTCGAGTTGCTCATTGGGCTTAAAGCTTATTAGATAATTTTAATATTTTCAGGTATTGAAAAATATGTGGATGTTGATTAAGTGGATGGACTTGTGATCTTGTAATCAAATTGTTTAAAGCTTACTTAGTGTTAGTTGTTCCCCGATTTTTTAATTAAATATTTTAAACTTTAAGTGTTTGTATAAGATTTTAATTACTGCTTCCGCTATTATCTAAAAACTGGATTTTTGGTTACACTAAAGTTTGTTTTGTTTACAAAGATTTTTCATAAAGTTTTATTACAGAAAAGGGGGTTTTACATTGAATATTTTTAAAAATGCATTAAATAAAAAACAATTTATAAAATAATAATTGTTCAGGAAATATCGGATAATCCGATATCCAAATCTAAAATTTGATATATCAAAAACCATTACAAAATTTCGGATATCTGATTTTGAATACCTATAATTCTAACACCCAAGAATTGTTGTAATTAAAATACACATTATTATATGACTATTATAATCTTTAAAATCATTTACGATTTCCTAAATATGTATTGAGAATTTTTGGAAATGGAAGTTAATGTTACTTTGTCAACTCTATCCCATCCTCTTAATCTGCATTAACCAATAATACGTTCTATCGATCGTTTAATATTTTTATCTATAAATATATCTAACATGTTGTAATATATAAAACGACACTAAATATATATGTTTGCATTTATAAATTTTTTGTTTTTGATGGAACATAAATAATTTCACAAATTAATTGCTAAGGTTGATTTGCGTCATTCATTAATTTGACTTAATTTAGGAGCATACATTATACAACACAAGAATACACGTACGATTCATGATCAATATTACTTATTTTTTTAAGACAAGTCAAAACAAAAACTACATAAATTATGTATATAGAATTGGGTTGTCATGGAATATTGTAGCCACCGTGACCGCTACCACCCCCATTTCCACCTCCACCACCGTATCCACCTCCATGTTCACCACCACCGCCTCCTCCGCCTCCCGACCCACCACCTCCACCACCCCCATATGCACCACCACCATAGGCACCACCAGCACCACCACCTTCTCCGCCACCACTTCCATATCCACCCTCTCCACCACTTCCACCGCCTCCACCACCGTGTCCACCTCCATCGCCGCCACCGTATCCACTACCATTCTCACCACCGGCTCCATACCCACCACCGCTACCACCTCCTGCACCTTCACCATAACCTCGTGCATGCTCCCCACCACCACCATAGTACCCACCACTACCACCTCCACTCCCTCCACCACCACCACCTCCATATCCACTACCATGTTCTCCATACCCACCATACCCCGAACCACTTCCTGTACCACCACCGCCACCTCCTCCGTAACTAGGAACATGTTCGTATCCACCACTACCTCCATAACTTGGAACATGCTCATATCCACCTCCACCACCACCACCTTGTCCTCCACCACCACCACCACCATATCCTCCTCCATGCACACCTCCTCCTCCTCCTCCATATCCACTACCACTACCACCACCTGAACCCCCACCCTCACCTCCATATGAACCATACCCTGCAGGCACTACATGTTCACCACCACCACTAATTCCATAACTGAAAAGTGATCTAGTGGCAGAACAAATGCCAATGCAAAGAAAGACAAAGAAAACACTAGGAACAACTCTCCAATTAGCCATTTATGGAAAGTGTACGTTGTTGGGTAATTAACAAGAAAGATCGAAGTTGAAATTCAATTTATAGGCATAAATATTCCTTATGGTCGAGTATTGGGTGATCATCGAGTGAGTGTGCACATGGGAGGGAAACTTGTAGTTGGGTTTGACCAATGGAGCCTGCCCATCATATCTTCGGTCCAGCCTCCACTCCAGCTAGTCCGCACTCAGACTGCTTGCTCATATTGAGAGCGCGCACATAGCTAGCTAGGTGTATATATATAGCTAAGCTAATACGCATGGTGCGATGTGGCTCCCACATCCATCTAAACTATGGCGAGCGTACGTGTTTTTGATTCGTTTACACACTCGCAAATCTATAGATTTAATTTTTACACTTTATGGATCGAGTAATATTTACTATCCGCCAATTTATTTTTTCAAATGTATGTCACTAGATATATATTTTTATATAATATACTAGTTAGTTTTTTAAGCTGTGCCACTTTATGTTGATTATCAAAGCACGAGTAGGTGATTTTCTAAAAACAATTCAAAAAATAAGATATTTGTAGTTTAATATATAAAGGAATACACTTGTAGTTCAATATATAAACAATAGTAACGGAATACATGCAACGATAGTAGCCAGATGTGATAGACTTTGGTCAACTATGTAGAATAATGAAAACCCCGTAGGTATTTTGTATTACATTGATAACTATTTATAGAGTACAAATGGTACAATAGAAACCCTAATATGAAACCTTAATGGGCCCTAGCCTATCTATACAATAGGGCTGGACCATCTTATACTAAACCCTAATCTATATTCTCTAATACTCCCCTGCAGTAAGAGCGGTAGAAGATCGGACGCTCTCACTGGAGCGAAAAATACAATGAAAGAGATTAAATACATAAGGAAAAAAAAAGATATGTAGAAAAGAACATAGATATATAGAAAAGAAAACTCTGTGACAGCAAGGCGGTGACGGGTTAGCGGCCAAAGAAGGTGGCGAGAAGAGCGGCAGCGGCAGTAGGAGCTACGACTGCAGGGGCAGGAGCTACAACTACGGCGGCGGAGGCAAGAGGCGCAACGGCGGCGGGCGGCAATGGTAGAAGCTACGACAGGAGCTACAACTACGGTGGCGGCAAGAAGCACGGCGGCAGCGGCAAGAGAGAGAAAACCGATAAAATTTTATTTACAGTGCGTCCCCGGGGCAGGACGAGAGGGTAAAGAAAATAAAGAAAGTCGTCACACAAGGGGGACGACGAGGAGAAGAAGGGCGGCGGCGGCCAACCGTAGTCCGGTGGCGGCGGCGGCAGAGAGAGGAAGAGAATATATGGTCACAACCCTAAGGCTCTGATACCATGTAGACTAATGAAAACCCCGTATGTATTTTGTATTACACTAATAACTATTTATAGAGTATAAATGGTACAATAGAAACCCTAATATGAAACCCTAATGGGCCCTAGCCTATCTATACAATAGGGCTGGGCCATCCTATACTAAACCCTAGTCTATATTCTCTAATAGTTCTTACATAAGATGGGTTCATGGTTTGGCTACATTTTGTCCCGATTAATCGATATTTAAACCTGATACATCATTTTTGATAAACAAAAATTCATCAAATTATACATAACTTGATACTTGTCCGCAGGTAAAAAGAAGGGAAATTAAGGGTCCGTCTATTCGCACGGGTGCAATTACTTATGACACTCCTATATCGCAATACTTATGGCACTCCTATATCGCACTTGGAGCTGCGAAACAATTATTACTGCCATTTCGCACTTGACAGGTGCGAAACAATGATATCTGGTTTATTTCACATTTGCCATTTGAGATTTGCATATGTTGGGCTCACAATTTCACTTGGGCTCACCTAGGTGGGTTGGTGCTCACAATTTCGCACTTGGTCATTTCTCAGTTCACAATTTCATTAGGTGTGAGAAGCAATTATACTTGAAAATATATATAATTGGGCTTTCGTATTAATAGGCTTACTTATCTGGACCACCCAATTACGGTTATAGTTGGGCTTCATGCACTACATTTCGCTTTTCTTTTAATAAATGTAATATTTATTAAATCTTTAAGGTATATATAATTAGAGATTTATATACAATAATACTATCCAACATTATTATTAATTATTCTCTTTCTCAATTAGTAATTATATATCTTGTGTTTGACTTTAGCAATACAAAATTTCTCCTTCAGAAATTCGATATACCATATGATAGATGTACACTTTTGATTATCAAACCACATTAATTAAATTGTGCTAATATGATTTAAAATGCTTGTTAAAGGGGTTCTGGATGTGTGTCTGTCTTTTTGCTAGCATCTGCACTTTCATCGCTTGTCTGATGATGACATTGTTTGTCGTCAGTTTTTTTAAATAATATGGGTCTCGGTGAGTTGGGCCAAATTTGCATATGTTGGGCTCGAGGTACAATTTCACTTGGGCTCATGAGCCATTAGATTATATAAAGTGATTCTTTTACTTATAAAATTAATTCATTCATTAAGAATATATGATATTTAATAAATCTAATTATTATTATTGGTTTTTGTGTGTTTGACTAGCTTAATAATAACACATATATACATCAATCGAAGATGAAATAAAAAACGAAAACGTGTACATATACCTTTTTTTAAAACAAAATTGGTCACATAATTATGAGGAATAAAAAACGAAACAGTTCAAATATTTTTAGATTCAAATATATCTTTTTAAACGTCTTTGTCTTGAAGACTTTTAAGGACTATTAACTAAACCAGGTTTTCACTTAATGAATTATTCTCTTAGTTTAGAAAGAAAAAAAACCACATTCTTAAACATTTTCATGTTAATGTATTAAAGGTCTAGAATGGTCATAATTTGCATTCATAGGTATTATCCATATATATATATATATATATATATATATATATATAGAGAGAGAGAGAGAGAGAGAGATAGATAGATAGATATTCTACATATATATCTTTAAAAATATTTGACATATATATCTTTAAAATTAAATTATATATCGTGAAAAGCTATTAATTAATTTATAATAATATAGATTCAATAGACAAAAATTATATAACTACATATTGTTATCATTTCCGTCGTTTGTTCCTCCAAAATTACATCATTCCAAAAATCATCCGAAGCAAGATTAAGATCTAAGTTTACTGGAGAGACCATTGTATTGGAATCTTGAGATTAAAATAACATTCCAAACCCCATCCCATATGTTTATTGAGATGAGACATTCGTCCCGTAGATGTTTGGTTGATGTGAGAATGATGTTGAATTGAAGGTAAGTGGTGGGTAAGAACTAGTTAGCCGAACTGCTCGGTTTGATTTGCTAAAGGAGGAAACATGGGAACTACTATGAGTATCTCCTTCATCACCGCCTTCGTTTTCAAACTCACCACCTTGACGATGACGTTGTGTGGTCGTTCTTCGTCGAACGGGCTGAGGTCTAGGGATTTCAGCACCTTCATCCAAGAAATGCCGACTTTGTATAGGTCCTATTTTAATGCATTGAGTGAACTTTTGATGAGTTGTCATGTTACATATTAAATTTCTTTGCAGCTTTCACCCAGCAACATAGCTTTTCATGAGTTGTCAATTATTTTGCTTTTCAGCCTTTCCATCATAGCTTTTCAGTCATAATTAAGATACATGTAGCCTTATTTAAGATGGGAGCTCATATTTCCACGGACATAATTTATTAAACCACAAAAAAATTGTAATTTTATCTTCAGGCCCTGTCTTATTTTACACGATATCAAATTAAATAGAGAGAGAAATAGTCTTGCACATTACCCATCGAGGAGAGAGAAATAGTTTCACTTTACCTCCAAAGCTATTTTCTTTGAAATGCCACCTTCATTACCAAATAAAATAGAGTACTGGACTCCTGTTTGATTTTTAAGTTTTAAATCACTTGGGCGTGGGAAACTGAAAAAGAAGAATTCTATATTCTCTCTCTTCGGTTTGAATGTGTGTAAAATTAAAAGCAAGGGTATAAAGGTTAAGTTATATATTTTTCAGTGGATTAATAAGATTGTTACATGCAGCCTTAATTTTTTGTACATACATGAAGTGTTTTGAAGTCTTTTTTGTCCATAGCTTTTCAGTCATAATTAAGATACATGCAGCCTTATTTAAGATATATGCAACCTTAATTTAAATTGAATGCGACCCTTTTTTTATCCATACATGAAGTGTTTTGAAGTAATTTTTTATCCATAAGTCTTACATGCGATTGATAATTTAATTTCTATCGGTCTTTTTCAAAATAAAATTTAAGTAGTGTTTTTTGTCCCTATAGAGTATGGATTTAGGTGTTTGATGTTAAATTTATATAGAGTATGGATAAATTTATATAGAGTATGGATTTAGGTGTTTGATGTTAAAATTTTTGGTTTAATAATTGATATATATATATATATATATGTATGTATGTATGTATGCATATATATAAAACTTGTTGTTTTGTTTGAAAACATATTTGTTGTTTAACAAGATCAGTTTAAAACTCAAAGAGAGATTTCTTATTCAGTAAGACATTTGGCACAAATTTGTTAGCTGTTCACATGAATACAATAGATTTTTTTAAACTACAGAATAATTATGAAGAAATCAATGATAAAGAGGATACAAATAATTTTTTTGAGGATGGAAATGTACGTTAACACAACTTTACAAATACTGCTAATATTTTAACATATTCAAGCAAATGCCCCCCATTGTCTTAAGTTCTTAGACCTGGTTAATTTACTATTTGGCAGGTTTTTAAAACTTGTGAAGAGTTAAAAGATTGGGTGCAAATGGTTGACCGGCGCCAGGGTTATGTTATCGTTACAAAAAGATCGTAAAAAAATAGTAATATTTTATTTGCATGTGATCGTGGCGGTATTTGCAAAAGTGAAAGCAGTGTCAGAAATACAGGTACATGTAAGATAAACTGTAAATTTTCGGTGGAAAGAAAATATAGAACTTCAAATGATACGTAGGTGTTTAGGGTGATAAATCTTCAACAAAACCATGATCCTTCGGAATACCTAGAAGGTCATGCATATGTTAGAAGATTTAGTAACACTGAGTTTGATATGGTTACAAGAAATTGGGGAGTTTATCCACACACGTTATGTGTGGGTAAAACATCTATATATGCGAGTAATTATCTTTACCCACATATAATATAAGTGTATACATGTGTGAGATCATGCCTGTAGGTAAAAATATTTACTTACACATATATTATGTCTGGGTATAGATTGTACTCCATACCTACACATAAATGTGTGTCTAGAAGTAGTCAATATGTGTGGCTAGAAGCTTTTTAATTTGTTTGTACAATGACGTGGATGATGATATGTCAAGTGACATGGCATGGCCACACAAAGAATTAGTGACATGTGTCATTCTATATGTGTGAGTAAATGTACTTTTATGTGTAGGTAATAGCTATACAATTGTTAGTAAAAACAAACTTTTATATGAGCAATAGTCACAATATATTTAGATAATAGTATTTACATAGGTGCAAACAAACAGTCAAAATAGATACACATGAATTGACCAAAAAACTATTTTAACTAAAAGTGTTATAACGTAATAGTTTTAACAATAAAAATTAAAATACTAATAATGTAATTCAAATACTCAAATACTACTCATATATAACCATATGTGTCATCAAAATGCTAAACATTCTAGATCATCAAACTCATCACTACTTTCATCGATCATCATGAGATTGTCTTGATCGAGTGTAGTTAGATGTATCATCTTGAGATTGTCTTGACGGAGGCAAGATTTTTTTCAATTAGCAATTGTTAGATAGTTTCAAGGGTTTCTTCTAATAAGAGTCAAGCTCGATCCACCAATTAATTGTAACCAGGAAGATTTGATTGAATAATGGTTGTGGCCTTGCATGCAACGAGGAGGATGACCCCACAGAGACATATGAACATAACTTCATCTAATTAGTACCTTCTTTAAAATAGCTTTGTCGCACATTGAGTCTAATGAATTCTCATTTCTCAACTTTACATCTCTTCCTGTTGAAGCAAACATAATAGGTCAATAAATTAAATATATACCATATATAGACACCAAGATGAACACATGTAAATTATAAATCCCGTGTTGCATTTTAAAAAGACTTCCAAATCAAGCATATTTAGCGGTATGAAAACAGAATCAAAACTTAAATATTCTCACATTAAGGTCATGTTTGGTAGGCTAGAACTGAAGCTAAAAAGGAATCGTCTGTTAATATGGAATGCAAAAAGTTAGTATGATTTGATTTTTTTGAATGTAATAGATTATTCATTAATGAATGGGATTCCTACCGTAACTACCCATTTCATTCTATAGTCCGTTCCCGTTTTTTTCATAACATCTACTTTATCACAATCACAATATATAGTAAATGATCAAATTGATGATTGCAATAGTGAGTGGCAATGTTCCTAGCTAGTGATACTTACAGTGACTCGGTTTAGAGTAGATCTACCTCGAACAATATTGTTATGAGTAGTGTGCATACATTTATGTGCTTATTTGTATATAAGAAAAAAGGCAATTGGTAAATTATACAAAGCCTAGTTATAATGGTTCCATAAATAGCCAAGAGGTTGAAATAAAAGATATTTGATGAATCTAAGAAAAGTGAAGATATACAGATCAAAGCACACCTCTACGAAGAGGAACATATCACATAACTACTTATACACATACACATAAACAATAAAGGTTTAAAGATTTAAAGTTCAATGATAATTTTCTTTGTGGTATTGATAGTATGGCTGACAAAAAGAGTTACATGAAATTTTGACAAGTTGGGGTTATGTTAATTACTGTTGATTTAGATGATTCTAATGCTGATTAGCTTGAAGTTAGAATTTCGAAGCAAATTTTAGATTGGAAGTTTTTCGTATAGCTCATTATAAGAACATTAATTTGAATTCTTAAAGCAGATTAGTAAATGTTATTTGTAAAGCTTTTGTATTGCTCGTAACAAGAACATTAATCACAATGATTTTTTATCAAGAAGAAACAAAACGTAACAGATTTTAAACCTACAAATAAGTTTTTAATTAATTCGAAGCAAAACTTAGGTTTCATGCTACTACCAACCACCATGATCATAAGAGAAAAAAAATTGACCATAGTAGAATAATGAAAACCCTGTATGTATTTTGTATTACATTGATAACTATTTATAGAGTACAAAAGGTACAATAGAAACCCTAATATGAAGCTCTAATGGGCCCTAGCCTATCTATACAATAGGGCTGAGCCATCTTAACCCTAATCTATATTCTCTAATACTCCCGTGGTAAAAGCGGTAGAAGATCGAACGCTCTCACTAGAGCGAAATATACAATAAAATAGATTAAATACATAAGAAAAAAAAATATATTAGAAAAGAACATAGATATGTAGAAAAGAACACTCCGTGGCAGCAAGACGGCGAC
>JAUEJL010062510.1:0-18134 GCA_032274825.1 Drosophyllum lusitanicum | reverse complement strand
ACGATACCCTAAAAATACGTCCAGTTAGGTTTGCTGTTGCAATAAGAGATAAATCAATAATATTTGCATCTCGAGTTAAACTTATCCATTTGGTTTCAAGTAAGTTAGAATTTGATTTCTTTTTTCATGTTTTATATATTTACAATAGCATAAGATAGTTCATTATGGTTGATTTTTTCGATTTAACTTTTCAGTGAACCTTTTGATCGCAACGGAATTAACTGAGATCGTTTTCGAACCATTGATGTTGGAGGCGGCCAAAATTAAATATCGGTTGTTATCTTAGTTTTTTGTTGTGTGGACGATAAACTTTTTATTTATTACATTACATTGAGTAGTACTTTTATCTATCTGTAACATGTTGGACGGATCTTGCGATTAATATATTATCTATATTTTTCTATTGTTTAATTTTTATTTATAGCTATGTATTATAACATAACCTCTACTTATAAACTTTTTAGAAAGAATATGTATAAAAGAAAAAAAAGTTATGTATACAAGAATACTACCCGGGCATCGCACGGGTATTATACTAGTTTATAATTAAGAAAAAGAACTTCTTACAATAACGTAGTTAAAATATATGTCATTAAATCAGATGCTATAATTAAAGACAATGGAACTGAAATACATAATAAAAATATATGTTAAATAATGCTAAAATAAGTTAAAGAAAAATGAATATAGTAAAAAAAACACCTTTGGTAAGAATAAAAAAGAAGTAAAACGCAAAAACTTTGATGAGAGTTAAAAAGAATAGGCTGGAGGAAAAAATAAAGCTTCGATCATGCTTGATTTGAGAAGAACATGGAAGAAAGCCTCGATTTGATGAACAAGAGAAGCAGTATTGTGTATTTGTTGAAGAACAGGGAATAAAGCTTCGATTATGCTCGATTTGTTGAAGAACAGGGAAGAAAGCTTCGATTCACGATTTCAAACTTTTGGAGTTCACAAGTCTTTGGTGGATGGCGTAGGCTCAATTGATGACGAACAAGAAGATCCGAACTCTTCGATTCGTATATATATTAAATCGATTGGCAAATCTATGATTGGATTCATGCCTTCATATGTCCCTATTATAACATGGATACTAAGCTAATTTATGTATGGAACTGGGAAATGGTGGTTGATGAGAACATAAGAAGGTGGACGGCGGTGTTGAAAAGATCAAAAGAGAGACGGGTGACGGAAATCACTGTATTAGACCGATCGGAGGGGGTGGGCAGGTAGGTGTTTGAAGATGGGAAGAGGAAATGTGTAGAGAGAAACGAAAATTATTGGAGAGAGTTGAAATTTTTACTTCCCTCATTTTCCCTTTCTTTATAAAAGTTTTACTTCCATTCTATTTGAAAATCTTTTTATGAGAACCAGTTCTTTAATAAAAACCGGTTTATATGAGTAAAACTCATTGGACCGGTTTCTAATTAAAAACCGGTCTTTATTATAATGTATAGAGACCGGTTTTTAAGTTAGGAACCGGGTACCCATGACTTTTACTCATATGAACCGGTTCTCTAACAAATAACCGGTTCCATAGCTGCCTTTTGTACATAAAGACCCATTTTTTAATGAACCAATCCCTATAAAGGGGTCTCCATAGTTAAATGTGTAGTAGTGTTAGTGCCTAACTAAGAAAATAGAGAGAGTTTAACTTAATGCTCGTAAGACTTAAAAAAAACCTAAATTTTTAAAGAGTTTCCTCTTATTCAGGCTCCTTACGGGCGTTAAGCATTTGGCTAAGATGTACGCGGTTTAACCAGTATTACCCGTGATCTTTTTTGAAGCAACCCTATAGCCATCCCTTAATTGAAATCCTTAAGATTTGAACCCTTAACCTCCCCTATAGGAGGCAAGAGTACTAACCGCCGGGCCAAAACCTAATTAGAAACCCAAATTCGTTGTTTATTATGGGCGGAAGTTTTTATAAGTCTGTTGTGTTGTTTGGTTTTTGTGATCGAGGATTTCGGCCGAAGCATTTCATGATCGAGTGTTTTAATTTTTATAGATAAAGATGTTTAGGGTGGTTTTAACAAGTCAAACACCACTTTTCCATGTAAGCTATGGTTATTAAAAAGGATTATTAATTGTTAACAGGTGTTACTCTTTGGACCTCCTTCCTCTTACGTACTATATATGTCACATTAACCAATTATAGTTTTTAATGCATGTCATACACTCACATATATCATATCATAGGTGTCAATTTAGATTACCAAAAAGGTCCAAATAAAATCACTCTTATTTATCCCTTTTAGTAGTGGGTTGTTTGCGTGTGTATTAGTTTGCGTAGGGGGTGTGTGGTGTCAATTGGAATATATAACCATGAATGTGATTTTTGAGAATACAAGAAAGAGGACACATATGTGTGTGAATTGCGTGAAATAGAATTTTTCATACAAAAAGGACTTGCAAACGTGAACCATAGTGTGTGTTATTGTTTTTATGCGTGAGTATGTGTGTTTATTAGACCATGAACATTCATCTCCCTTCTTTCCCTTGCCATATCATTTTTCCATTCCATCTTTCTTCATGCCACTCTAATTACTCTAACCCCGCATCCATCAACCATCTCATCTTTGTATATATATAGACACACACTGTCAGATTTTAAAAAAAAAAACTCAGCGTGACTCTCAACCAGCTGGTTGGATGCGAGTAGTCTTAATGGTGACAAAGGGTTGATCACTAAGGAGTGTAATGAGAGTGCATGTTTAGGTGTCAGTAAAGGAAGATAGATTAAGAGTGCATTAGACTTAGTCACCAAAAATATATGTGTCTTCAGTGTAGCGAATGAGATGTGATCACTATTGAATATGTGTGCATGATTAATGGTTACAAAAGAGTTAAAAATATAATTAAATAAATTAAAGGAATAAACATATTTAACATAATAATAATTATAATAACACTAATAGTTAAAAACTATCAAAAATATATTTAAATAAAAATAAGAATTCAAAAACTCCAAAATTCTATACTAGTTTTGATAAAAGAAAACCCCAAAATATAATTGTATCAATTTATTAATTTCATTGATAAAATAATATTAATAAGATATTAAAACTAAATGTAAATATTATAAAGTAATATAAACAAAAAATATTTACCTAAAGGACCATTTAATACAACTTGAAAGAATAAGGATCGAAAGTGTTATGTGAGAAAAGGGTAAACTTGTCATTTTCAAAACGTTAACGCTCTTTCGGTTATCTTTAACAGTTAAAAGACCAAACTATTACAAAGCTTAAATCACATGGTTATCGGTGTAATTTTAAAAACTAAAGAACGAAACTTAAAATTTATGCAAACCACATGGACGAAATTTGTAATTTACTCTATGTTTTCTTAAGTCATTATTTTAGTTATCAATATATACTTTTCTTAAATTAATGTTAAAATCAATTTTTAATAATACCATAACAGAAATATATAATTAAAGGATGATGATTTGTGCATAAAATTTTTGTCATACACAACAAAAAGTGGTTGTTTTGACTATTATGCAATTGAATTTGTGGATAAGAATAATGGATAGTGCATTGGTAGGGGAAGTCATATATAACGCCCCAAATTATAAAACTGACTATTTTGATAAAGTTCACATAATAATTTACATTCTGAAGTTTCACAAAAAGCAGAAGCATATTTATTTCAAAACTATTTATCAAAACTACACACATATGAAAGAACTACAAGTTTAACATCTAAAACTTGTTCTGTACAACCAAGCGTTAATTTCTTTTAAAGTTTTAGCAAATTTCGTCAAACCGGAGCTTTCCCCTTGCCTTGACTGTGTCCTGCAAAACACATAAAATAATTTCTCATAAGCTGCGAGAGCTTAGTGAGTAAACTAGACTGCAAATCATATAAACAAATGAATAGAATCACATTCTGAAAACTGCCAGCCACTGGTTCTAGACCCAGGGTAGCAAATTGAGCCACAGTACTGCGCTATTTCTGAGCCCACTACTACACAAAGCAGCATGCTTTATAACACATATGATGAATATTTACAAGTATTCATTGTAATAACACCATTATGCACATATTAAAAATAGTCTAAAAGACTCACCTTGTAAGCTGAAGTATAATAATCTAATCCATAGAAGAAAAAGGTTCATGTATATGTTCCCAGCTATTCACTACAGTTATAATATTGATATGTATTAAACACATGCTGAAACTGATGTTAGAAAACTGAACAGGACAGGGGCACGCCCGTGCCCCACATAGGTACACCCGTGCCCTATCATAGGCACACCCGTACCCTACCCAGGTACAACCGTGTCTAGCTATTGATCCGACTTTCTCATCCGACTTATTGATCCGACCTTTCTATCCGACTTATATCTTGAAAGTCGTACGACCAAAGAGTCACGCTCAGGGCACGCGCGGACCTTATGAACATATGGCGGTCACGACCGCAAGGTACGCCCATGCCTCGTGTACTCTAGACCAGTACAGTCCGACGACTTGTTGCTTTTCCGGCCAAATCCCATATAAACTCATTCTAAACGGTATTTTGACACTTCGGAGATGTTTTCCAACATCCCAAACAATATAAAACACTCAAGTCTCATAAATAACATGATTTGATTCATGATTCAACCTTTTGAATCATCTAAACCCATAAACTTGAAAACTATATACCAAACATACCTTAAGTAACACAAGGTTGAAGATGATGATGAAGATAACTTAATCTCTGCCTTCTTTTGTCTAAAACTCCAGAAATTTAATGATCAAACTTGAAGTTGAGAGAGAGACGATTGATGCAGTAAGTTTGCAATGTGGTAATTGACTCCAAAAAGTCAATTATAAGTATATATATACATAAGTTTCCCATAATAACAATAATAGTCCCTTGACTATTCTATTTAAAATTTAACAACTTTGGCCCCTCAAGTTAACATCTACACTTTAATAATTACAATCATTTATATCACATATAACACTTATAGTTTACATATTTATTTTCTGGATGTTACAATAATTTTAAAACTTGATTACTATACTATGAAATGTTTCATTCAAATTTTTGGTGACGTAGACACACATGAACATCTATCTTCAAGTAAACTTGTTATTTTGCAATTCAAATGTATATGTTATTATGTTGTAGTTAAAATACATGTATATCTTATCTTACTCCATATTAAAGCAATAAAATTTCAAATTCTTTCCTTAATTATATCTAATTCAATCAATTAAAGCCATTAATTTTACTATAATTTTGACTTTTTGTGTAATTTAACACCTAATTTTGACTTTAGTGTCGTTTGCGTAATTTGCTTCGGGGGTGTTTGCATAAATAATGAGGGGCTATATGAGAATATACATGGTGTGTTAGTATAAATTATATATTTATATTTAACGGATGTATTCAATTTTATATGTTTATAGTTTTTCTTTTATAAACTTTTACTGTATAATAATTGATATAAATATAAATATATACTTATGATCTTCTCATTTTAAACTATGTTTTGATGTAAATTTCAGCGTAATCTCATGGGTCATTGTATAGATAAAGGATTATAAATTGTTTATTTTTTGACAAAGATTCTAAGGTTTTATACTTTTACCTTTGTTATCATATTGGCTGTTTTCTTCACAATAATAATATAGAAGAGGTTAGTTTTATTTAAGACTTTTTTTTATATCTCCACATAAATACAACCTATATTTTCATCTAAACAGTTGAAATATTTTTGTTTATGATCTATCATCTAAAAATACGATTCTTAAAATGAACCAAAGAATCAAACGCTTTTAAATATGCATGTTATTATTTTAATATTTATTTAGGTATGGGTTTTTGTTTGTTTTGTTCGTGTTTTACATTAATTATGAGCCTAAAAAGCTAAATCATTTTCAAGGATTATCGTTAATAAAATCCATGGTCAACCACTATCTCTAACACCCCAAATTTAGAAAGTTATTATTTAAATCAAAAGGGGGATTATTTGCATAATTAGGGTATCGAGGGTTGACCATTTGAGTCAAACTATGAAATTTAAAAGAAAATAAGACGAGTGTAAATGTTTATATTAAAACTAGTGAGGTACCTTCGCAATACGACGGCGACGATCAAAGAATGACGACGATGAATACTTGTGGTGATGAGGACGAAGGAGGCAATGATGTTTGTGAACTAAACTTGAATGTTACAATAAATTTAAAATAATTTAAGTAGTATTATTCATCAAAATTTTGTTTTATGAGAGTTTTTATTTAATAGTGTGGTAATATTATTTATAAACATTTACTTAAAAGCAATATGAGATGGTACAAATAATACTATTATATGTTAAACTTGAAGATTATAAGTACTACTTTAAAAAAATTGAGTTATATGTTTTTAGAGAAAAATAAATTATAATTCATATAATCAAGACATTTATTTGTTAAAGGATAAAGGAGGTGAAAGGTTTAATGAATTGATTGATGAGATTAATGTAAATAAAATTAAGAGTGAAGATTTAGTTTTGATCGAAAAATTAAGAATTCGTAATTTTTTAAGAACAAAAATAGTTGTATAATTAATATAGTAGCATAGATAAGTTACAAGATGGAAAAGGGTCTAAGATACCCATTAACGGGAAAGTTACTATAAATAGCAACCTTCACCAAAAAAAACACATAGTATATGTTTACTTGAATTCACTCATTATATAGAGAGAGAAGGATGGTGGCTATAACACACACTATGTGTGTGTTCTAGGTGAGCAAGAAGTAATAGAGAGAATCTCGAAAGAGAAAGTGATTAAAAGATGGATTAACCAATAATTAAAGCAAGATTTAGGGGAGATCCAACTCAAGGAAGGAGATTAGCAACGGAATTACAAGATCACAACATTATTTGAGCAAGAAAATCAAGGTTAGTAACTCTAATTCTTGTGTTCATATGGTTTATAGAGTGAACGTATAGATTTTGCAAGAATTATAATAAGATGATGTATATGATGTAATTTTGAGTTATAAAGTGTTTTTATATGTATAAGAGTACCTAGAAATTATTGTATGATGATAATATGGAGTTTATACGAGTAAAAATGAGATTTTTGGGTGTTTTGCTCGTTGCCAGATGGTTTTGGGTTTGGGTGTTTTGCTTGACCCATTTTGGCCAAATTTATTCGACGAGTATTTTTTCGGTTTTCTAGTTCTCGTATTTTTTTTGTTTTGATATGAAATTCGAATATGATTTTTGTTTCGATTCAAACTTTAGAATTAAATGCTCATTTTGATTTGATTCGAACTTTAAATTTTGTGTTCGTTTCAATTTGATTCTAATTTTGAACTTCAAATTTTGTTTACGTTCATCTAATCTATATATATATTAAGAAATTATAGAGTAACATTTCATTTTATAAAACCCGGACGTGCACGGGTCCATAAGTCTAGTACACAATTATAAAACCAATACAAAATATTAAAGTACCAACCGCAAGTAGTCAAACGTCAATGAAACAAATAATATAGTCAAAATATCATATACCAAAATGATGTAATATTGTTTTAATTTTAAATCTTTTATTGTTATACAAAGGTAAGGAGAACACACATCAACACGAACCTAGATCAAAACATGATATCTTGTTTTTTTTAATTAAAATTCATCATCCTTTATTGGTCTAGAAAAATGAACATCGCCTTTATTGATATATTTTGTCATTTATGTTTTTTCGTCAATTAAAAATTAGTTACGTCATTAATTTAACCTGATATCTGCTATGATGGTAATTGGTAGGGGTGAGATCGGTCGTCGGTTGTTTCAGTCTATTGCTTGTTTTATACACTTTTATCAAATAAAACCGGACCATACCGAAACCCGAAATTTATAAAAAACAAGGACCGAAGACTGGTCCGGATCAGTCTCGGTCCGGTCCGGTTTGTCGGTTTTTGATCTATCGGGTCGCATGCTCATCCCTACTAATTGATTACCTTTAATGTTAAAAATTAAAATTTATATTTCTTTTTTGCCTAAAAAATTAGATATTACCTTTATTGACAAATATCGATATTTACATTATTTTTTCCGACAATTTACACTTTATAAAAATATACAAACCCTAACAGCTAAAAAATCACTTACGGTAAACACTAAACATATAGAATAAATCCAAGGTGTTTCAACTAAACACATACATATATATTTGTTAAAATAAAACATTTCTTTTTAGTGCTAAAACAATAAAATCGCATTATACCTTTTACGTATGATAAAAGTAAAATCGTTATCGTAGAAATTGCCAAATTGACCCAAACCCACGACTCAGGCCCAGTTAGGGTTTCGCCTTCATATTAAATCAGTTGTATAACTCGGCCGCTGTTTCCCTTGAACTCCAGCGGCGTTGCTGTTAGGGTTCGTACCGAAGGTAATCTGTTCTCTGTGCATCTAATTCTTCCTATAATCGATTGATCGGACCTTAATGTGTCGTTTACTCGTTATTTTTGAGCAAGTGATGCTAAATCGAAATGTTTTCCTTTTGTTTTGTTAACGTTTTTTTCTTAAACAACTTAGCTAAGTGTTGCCAGTTACATCGAATTATAGATTTTTATGTTTATGGCTACCGTTCACGATGAAATTGATGAATCTGTTTTGTGTTTACGCAGAAGTGAGATATAGGAAGGAGAACTTAAACAACCATGAGGTACGTGTTCAGATTCAGCCATTGGTTTTTTGGTTGTTTTCAGTAGTTATAGGTTTTATGCATGAATTTAATGATATTTCATTTGATTTGTACGCGTTTCTGCTAGAGTTATTTGATACGATTTTTTTTTTGTTTAAACATGATTTTATAGGTTGATTTTTAGTGTTTCAATGAAATTCTAATGGAATTAATGCATCTTGACATGTAATATCTTCTATATGCCTATATGTATGTTGAAATGCTTCTAATTTAACGGTCCTGCTTTATAAGAACATTGCGGAATTTGGTTTAATTTTGCAAAACCAGATTTTTTTAACCAACAGATTGACGATAATTTGTTTTAATTCCAAAAGGCTTTTTGGATACCGTTTAGCTTCTATGAATTCTTATTATTGTATATGTGGATCAGATGATTCAGAATTTCAGATAATCCAGTTGTTTTTTTATATTCATTTAGTTTGATATTTGAACATTTTAATTGGCAGTAAGCTTCAGAGTGAAGCTCTGCGTGAAGCTATTACTCAAATCACAACTGATGCCAAGGAAAAGAAACGTAATTTTACGGAGACCATTGAGCTCCAGATCGGGCTCAAGAACTATGACCCACAAAAGGATAAGCGTTTCAGTGGTACTGTGAAGTTGCCTCACATTCCTCGGCCCAAGTTGAAAGTTTGCATGCTTGGTGATGCCCAGCACGTGGAAGAGGTAATTTCTTTTGGGTTTTAAATGCCGTGTGGTCTTGTGTTCTCTCCGTGTGTATCAAGGTTGCTTACTGGTTGATCTATTATACGTCGTAACTAGTTCCTGTAAGCTTAAGTTGTAAATGTTTTTCACAATCTATTTGAATTGAAAATAGTTTAAATTATTTTTTTCCAACTTACAGTGAAAGAACCACACATTAGTTTGCTTTTTAGAATTTTAATAAAAACCACTTGTATGTACAAGAGATGGGTCGCTGAACTGTTGAAGCATGTATAATTTCATATATTATAACTATAAGAGGTGTAATTGGTAAAAAAAGATTCATGTTACATGGGATTTGGAAAATTGTTGCAACTCTTATATTGATTAAGGTTATGTAAATTTTCGTGCTATTGAAAAGAATATTATGTGTTGTTAATATATACAGGCTCAAAAGATCGGTCTTGAATACATGGATGTGGAAGCACTCAAGAAGTTCAACAAGAACAAGAAGATGGTGAAGAAGTTTGCCAAGAAGCACCAAACTTTTGTGGCTTCTGAATCTGTTATCAAGCAGATTCCTCGGTTGTTGGGTCCTGGTTTAAACAAGGCCGGTCAGTAATTTAAACCGAAGTCCATTCTATTTGAGCAAATCACTTGTTACGAATAAATCTCATTTTGATTGTTTTGTTTATGCCATTTGCAGGAAAATTCCCGACACTTGTTACTCACCAGGAATCCCTTGAGGCTAAGGTGAACGAGACCAAGGCAACTGTTAAGTTTCAGTTGAAAAAAGTGTTGTGCATGGGAGTTGCTGTTGGAAACTGCAGCATGGAGGAGAAACAGATTTTCCAAAATGTTCAAATGAGTGTCAATTTTCTTGTTTCATTGCTGAAGAAGAATTGGCAGAATGTGAGTTTTCTCTAGAATCTTTTAGCAACCAGTCACCTAGGATCTATAATTTGCTTAAAGAATTCACATATACGTGATAATTTCATTAAAACAAGAACAACAAAGCTGGGAACTATTTATATGTATTTTTATGTATCAGCATTATAATGTGATTTCTTATGGATATCAGGTGAGATGTCTGTACTTGAAGACAACAATGGGAAAGCCGGTTCGCATCTTTTAGGTGTTTGCTTCGTTTTTGGTTTCTTTTCCCAACATTGGTTCTGAGGAAGTTGGTACTTGCAAGCGTTTCCCTTGTAACGGGCGCTATCGGTTTTGACTTGTTGTATTGTTTTTTTAAATTGTTTTGGATGTTGATTATGAACATTATGTTTAATGGTTACCAACTTCTTGCCCAGTTATCCTTGTTTTTCTATATTATTAACATGTGGTGCCGGTGACTAATCGGCCTGAACTGGCCCAGCCCGGACTCGGTTTGGAACCGGAACCGATTTAGGCAAACATTGAGAACCAAAAACCGGACTGGCTAAACTACACCTGTGCTGGTTCCAGTTTTTCGGTCAAATACCTGGTTGGAACCATGTTTTTACGCAATTACAACTAGTTAATGCTTTGAGAAAATGACTTAAACAAAATAGTCCTCATAGTACTTTGAATATTATAAATTAAGGTTGAAGTTGAAAGTTGTATGATGACATTATACGGACGTGAAACTGAAGTGAAAATATCTTGAGCTTCAGTAGAAGTATCCTGCAATATCTATGACACACATTTATATGACTTAAGAAATTACTTAATTGTCTTTTTCTCATAGCTTAAAACTTGTTTTTTTTGTTTCTCTAACTTAGAAAAATAAAAACAATCGAAATTACACAAATTTTGATGCATAAAATACAAGTTGTATAGCAATAATTAGCCTCAAATAACATTACATATTACATTTAGTCTTATGATAACAATCGTATAGTCTACATAATAAAATAAAATAGATTATAACACATGATTAACGGTAAAACATGTGTTATGATTTTTATTAAATTTGAATAGATTAGTATTAGAGTATTAGATTATTAGATTATGATATTGTTTTGTCTCCTTAAAAAAGCTTCTGGGTTGGTCCCTGTTCTTTACCCGGAACTGGTGGCACTGAACTGGTTTAGAATCGGAACCCAATTAGACCCATTTCAAGAACTGATAACCGGCTCTCTGATGTTAATCGGTCCGGGTTTGGCACCGGTCAGTTTGGTTCGCTTTGGTCCCGGTTTTTTACCCTAAACCGGTGGCACCGAACTGGAACCGAATTAGACCATTTTTAAAAACCGATAACCGGCCTGCTTGATGTTAATCGGTCCGGGTTCGGCGCCGGTTCGGTTCGGCTCGGCTCGGCTCGGTCCGATTGGGTCAAATGCTCACCGCTAGGATGGTGTATGAAATGTTTATTTGAGCGGTTTTCTTGGTCATCGGGGTAATTGAATATTTGAATTTGGATTAACAACTTGTACCGTATGTTGATAAATGTTTGTACCTATTATGTATGAACAAATCTTGTTGTTTATAAATCAGCTCTCTTTGAATTTATGTTCTTTTGGAAAGGGGAAGTTCTTTCGGTTCTTACGAAATAGACGTTTTGCGAAAATGATGCTTGTGTTGCAATCTTTTTTATTCATTCAAAAGAGCAGTTTGGAGTTTGGACCACATTTTATACGCTTTGCTCCAAAATCTGGTAACGTTTCTTTTGAGACTTTTTTGCATGCAAAACTTGACTAAACGTTAATTTATTTAGTGACCATATTGTCCTCGTTTTCAGTGACATAACCCATCCTATTTTACTTTGCTTTCACGTTTTGAATTTGCTTATTTTTTTGTTTATAAATTTATTATACTTTTGATGATCTTATAACCTAATTTTTCTATGCTTATGAGTTTATTAATTTGAATTTATCTCTTATTTAAATAAATATGTTTAACTTTGTAATTGTCTATTAAGCTTAATTAAAACTTTAATTAATTTATAAACCTGAAAAAAAAACTAATTTTAAAATCGCTTAATGATTAAACATGTTACCTCTTTGAATGAATAGTTACACAATAGAGCATTTTATAAAAATATACCTGTTACTGTTTTTAGTAAATTTTATATATCTATATCACCCAGATTAAAACATTTGAAATATGAATCCACTTGCATTAAATAAAACAAAAAAAATCTATTTTCTTCTACTTTATTTTTCTTTCTACTCAATGATTAATATATGAAATATATTAATTTCCTCTTCTTATTTCATCTCTTAATTTTATCACTTGTTATGATCAAATTAATAAAAGAATAAGTAATTCTCTAAAATAAATACAACGATGGCAAAGTGTCAACTTGATTATTGATAAGAGAGAGAACCATTAGTCATGTGTAAGAGCCGCTTAATCATTTGCAGGGGCCCTTTTTTAGCTCTAAAAGCTCTCATATTTAGACTTTTGGGGTCACTCAAAAGTTCAAACTATAACCTTAACTAAATGCATGAATATTTTCTAGCTTCTTTTTTATATTAATAAAATATTTTCTGCCGCTTAAAAAAAAAACTAAATGCACAAATATATTTTGCTGAGAAAATTGAAAAAAACAACAACACCACAACTATCATAAATATCAAATGAAGATATATTATAAGATATAGGAAAAGGGATAATGTCATTCTTCTACATAATCAATTGATTCATACACATAAAATGTATGATCTAGCAACTTGTAAAATAGCTGTAAGGATATTGTATCTTGTGTGAATAAATTAATTTCTTATTTATAAGAATCATCTCTCAAAATCCACTTTCTCATGTAGACATAGCATAATATGTGAATTTAGAAAACCTTACACAAACAACATGTTGTATTGAAAATTAAATTTTAAAAATTGATTTAATAATTTGATAAAGACAATTTATAAAGGTTAAATTCATATAAAATATAGGCTATATAAGTGTGGTGTTACGTTAATATAAAACTTTATTATAATAAGCACAAGAAGTTGAAAGAAGTATCATATCATGTTATATCATATAAGATATAAGATATATAATTATAATAATAATAAACAACAAAAGATTACCTTTACGGGTCTAATCTAATTGTAGTCACAAGCTTATTGTGAAGGACCATCGAATGGTATTGCGCTTTGAAAAACGTCGTTTGCTTGAGAGTCCAATTATCTAGTTATAAAAAAAAGGTTTTATATTATTATATATTTTTATATATCTTCCTACTAATTTGATCAAGACAAGGGTCATAATCACGAGTGATATGAGAAAAAAAAAATAGTGTATTACACATGTTAATTATCGAAGCTATAGAAAGATGAAGTAGAAAGATACAATAAGAAGAAATAAACTTTTTCTTGGTAAAAATAGATAGAGTTATAAGTTAAAGATTTTATTTGTTATGTACGTTTGGCAGAGTAACCGAGTCTTGAAAGTTAGAACTAAAAAATATAAACTGACATAAAAGAGCATAATTTATTAACTTACCTCTGCAACCGGTTAAACAATCCTGGAGTACATAAGTAGCCAAGTAGTGATGTGCATAGATCAGTTGGTACGGTTTTTTAACTAAACCAAAACGGAAACCAAAAAATTCAATTTTTGGTAAACCAAAACTGCTTGTTTTGGTTTTTAGAAGGATTTGTTTGTAATTTTTGGTTCGGTTTCAAATTTTCATTAATTTTTGATGTGGTTATTGAGCATTGTCCTAACAAACAATAATTATCAAAATTAGTCAAAGTAAAGATAAAATGTTTTAACGTTTAACCCTATAGATATGCAAGAACTATGGATAATCATAGATAGAAGTAGAATAAAATAACTTTCTAAATTTAAAATCATTTGGTCATGTTCGGTTTTTCTAAACCAAATAAATAGATTTTTTAAACGAAAACAAACCATTGGTTATTAAAATGCAGGTTTGATTTTTTAAGTTTTGGTTCGTTTCTAGTTTTTCCTGCTCACCAACTAGGTTTAACACCAAAACTCATAACTACATCACATCTATTTTTAGAATCCTGAAATCAGGTCACTACAACTCTAGCTATAATCAACAAAATATGACGGTACCACTCTTCTCTTTATTTCTCCTCTCCATCTTTACCTATCTCTCTTTATACAACCGCACTCCCCCCAACACACACATACACACTCTCTCTCTCCTAGATTTAGCAAGGGTTTTGAGTTCGATCTTACTAGTGGTGTATGTGTGTTAGGGGAGGTTTTGACTTCGATTTTACCGATCGATGTGTTAGCGTTTGAATTACTTGGGTTTTGACTTCTATTTTACTACTCGAGGTTGATTTTACTATTTCACTAAGCCGGTTTGATTTGTTCAAACCGAGCTTTGTTAAGCGTTTTGTTAGGATTCAAGGTGTGATGTATATATGTATGAATGTTTACTTACATATATCCTTAATAAGTAAAGATTAAAATAATCAAATATTTTTTATTTTAAAGATATGCGGGTATGTCATAGCACACACTATTTCCGGTTTATAATTTCGCATTTAGGGTGACGATTTATGTAATTTAATAATCTCTATATTAAATAAATAAATAACTAAAAATAAAGCGGTGAGTTTTGTCTGTGGAGTTTAGGGTATCATTTGGTTAACACACACTCGTCTCTTTACAGATTCCAATCGCCACCTTCCCCAACCACCCCCACTCTCTCTATAAATAAACCCTTCCCTTCCATCTTGCTCAACCCTCGTTTGCTCCGCTTCTCTGCATTTCTTTTCTCTCCTGTAAGTTCCTACAAATTCCTCTTTTCCTTTAATCTCATCCTACTACGCTACTTGTTTTCATCCGATCTTCACAGTTGGTGTTGTAGCTTTGTGTATTATGTGTTTCCTGCTCATTTCTACGAGTTTCGTGATTGATTATCTGATTTTGTGTTTGTTTTTGAGTTTTAGATGAATCGATAAACTGATTAATCCCTAGGAAGTTGATGTCGTTTTGAAAATTTCATATACGTTTCTAGGTTACGTCTGTTTCACCGATGCACCTTTTGGAATCGTTTGCGATCTTAAAATTGTTAAATTGGGGAATAGTTTTTGTTGGGATTGAAGTTTATACAAGTATACGCATGAGAATTTATTTGTGAAGTTTATGAAGGATTGCGAAATTTACATGGATGAATTTGTTCGATATGTTCAGTTTTTGGTGATTTACTTGGTAACACAACGATTTTAATGTAGCCGCAACAATTATTTTGAACTGGTGCTGTGATCTATGGTAGAAGCAAATTCGTTGTTAATTTATTGCTGGTGGTCTATCTTTTGAATGGCCCTGTGACTTCTGTAATGTTTTTGTATTCTTTTTAATTTGGAGGACTTTTCAAGCTTCTGTTACAAACTTGCAATTTTCCTCGCTAAGATTATGGAAGAAGGAAACCTAAAATATGCCTAAAATTGTTCATTTTCTATACTATAGTGTTCTTCCATTTTAGCAAGTGCAATGGTCAGTCTTCAACTAAAATTGACTATTCAATCCATTTCAGTGATATGATTTATGCAAAATAAGTACACTGGTACATACTGGGATTAGAACTTATTTGAGCCTTATGCTCTCTAGACCTTGGATACCCAAAAGTGAGTTCATTTCTTGATTATATTATTCTCCACTATTGTATTATACCTTCATATGTTGATTATTTCTTTGGGTAAGCTGTTCTTTATTCTTTGTACTGGTCTCTGTCTATATTTGACTCGTATAATGTAAGTATGGCTATGTGAGCTTGCTTACCTATCTCATGATTGCAAAGGTTACTCCTAATAAAGTGAATCTCAACTGTGGTTAATAGTTTTTGAAGTTAATGTTCTAATGCTAGACACTTCATTTGTTAAATCATCATCATATTTAAATAACGTCAAAGTCATATCATACCGGCTGAATATAACAACATTTACAAAACCTTGGTATTCAAGTGTGAAAGTCAAATTTGGTGTGTGACATAATTGCTTTGGGGTATATTAATTACCTGTCATTGTGATTAGTGTTTTTCTTCATCCTAGACCCTCTTGAGTTTGTATGAATCTATGACCGTCTAACATAAAAACTGTACTTTTTGTTGATCACATAAAATAATACTCGATGGTGTAACCAAAATAACCTGGTGGCTAATCGGCTATGTGAAAGATTAGAAACTACTTGTTTGAGACATCACTCTAATGGGTCTACTAGTGATGAGTAAATGAGTTTTTGCTTATGTTGAACTTCGAATAATCTGTAGATGTGGCAAAATAGGTGGGTCGGGCGGGTTGTGAAATTGCCAAAATGAGTTAAAAGTTCTAGTATGGGCTAGCTTGGGTTTACTGTCATAAATATTTCTCCCTTCCTTTTATCGAATAAACTAAACTAATTTAAGAGGTTGGTGTCCATTAAAAGTGAACTTTGGTCCACTCTTGACTGTACAAGTATACAATCCATTTGACTGTTTTCTTTTTAGCTTTTGTTTTTTGATTTTTGTATGACCGGTTTAAGCTAGAAATCCCCCAAAATGATACATGCATAGAAATATTAGTTGATATTGGTACCTCTATTACTATGTCCAAGAGAACGTGCTTTTATTATTATCTTATCATGTCATTTAAAAGGACCATAAACTAGTAATCCAAAATTATAATGTTAGGTGGTTTCAGTATCAGTAATACTATATGTTTCATATGTATTCGAGAGGTCATTTGTATATAGCGTAAATTGTCCATGACACATCAACCTTATCTTTTATCAACTTGTACCAAGTGTTGTTTATTGCTTGTACCTGTTGGGTATAGAAAGTTTATGTTATGTACAAATCAGCTTCCTAGTATCTTGCCTAGATTTGACTCCTTACCATCTTTAATTTTAAAAGGTTTTATATTTGATTTGTATCCAGGTCATCATGTCGTCCATCACTCTTCCTACCCAAACCATGGTCAGAAGCTCACCCCGAAGCTTCACACGTCCTGTTGCTTTCCTAAAGAACCCATCCACCCTTCCAACAGCTAAGAGTGTCTCAAAAGCTTTTGGCTTAAAATCCGGCTCTTTTTTCAGGACAACCGCAATGGCTACATACAAGGTTAAGCTGGTGGGACCTGATGGTCAAGAGAATGAATTTGATGCTCCTGATGATTGTTATATTCTGGATGCAGCAGAGAGTGCTGGAGTGGAGCTGCCATATTCTTGCAGGGCAGGTGCATGCTCGACATGTGCTGGAAAAATGGTCGGTGGTAGTGTTGACCAATCTGATGGTTCTTTCCTTGATGACAACCAAATGAAGGAGGGTTATTTGTTGACTTGCATTTCTTACCCGACTTCTGATTGTGTCATCCACACTCACAAAGAAGGTGATCTTTACTGAGTTTGATATGTTTGGGCAATGTCGGTATTTGTTTATGAAAAATTTCAAACAGCTTGGTTGGTAGGTTTTGAAAGATTGATGTTTAGAGTCGGACATGATTAAATTTGCGGAATGCTAGTTTCTCTTGGTAAGCAATAAGTAAAATGAAATCTGTGTGACTGACTCATCTTGATAAAGAATTCTGAAGCTGCTCATCAAAAGCAAGTATTTTGTGTTCTTTATTATTATAAACAGACTCTGATTTCTAGTACACCATCAGAATTACTGGTTTAGTAGTATTGTGGTGGGTGAAGTAATAACTTCCAATAATATTCTCTACTGTTGTGAAATATAGAGAGAACAAAGAAAGAGAATGAAGAGGAAGAAGTTCATATTATTTATTACGAAATCCTATATTTATAGGAGTATAATACATGGGTATTGAGGAAACAAATCTCTAATCTATGGTAACACATATCTCTCATAATCCTTATGATTATCTAACCATAATTAGGAGATATGGACATCTA
>JAUEJL010062499.1:0-18137 GCA_032274825.1 Drosophyllum lusitanicum | reverse complement strand
ACACTTGAATCACAAAACCCACTTGGTAAGGTTACTTACCAAATGAAGAACAAGAAGATGGAGGTGATGATGATGATAGTCTTAATCTGCTAGAAATCAACTTGATACAAGAAGTCTTCAATAATTTCTTCAAGAACTTGCAATAGAGAGAGTTTAAGTTGTCTGTGTATGTGTTTGTGTTTAAACACACAGACGTGAGTATATGAGGCTTAAACCGCCTCTGGGTTTAAACTCATCCACAAGGGGTATTTTGTTCCCCTTTTCAACTTACGACTTAACCCTCGCTTACCCGTTTCAACTAACGGGGATATTTCCGAAATCCTTACTTGAAACCATTCATAAATTAATCGTCTTACGTATATTACTACTACTTTCTTAATCTAACATATAGCAACTAAAACCCATAACAGCTAAACATATAATAACAAATACACGTACTTATTATTATTTCAACTAATTTACATACACGTACATACAAATTACAACTAGGCCCAATTCGAGGATGTTACAATAAGTGGTGGAAAGAAATGATTCATTGCATTCCTTTATCATGTTTAATTTGTATGAAGAATGAAATTTCATCACATAACATGTTTAAAAAAATTATTAATATATTATAGCTTGACAGTAATTTTTTTTGTATCAAGTGTTCATGTTATATAGATACTTCTAGATATATATTTCACTTGCATAAATATAATGATTTGTTTGATAACATAGAAAAATCAAACATAAAAAACGTGTATTTGAAATAAAATTAGCAATGGGGTTTTAATTAATTATAAAACTTATTTAATTTTCAACTCAGATGTTACATCATCGAAGTTAAACAAAACTGGTGTCGAACATTACCTTACCTACACTTATACATCCAAGCTAATCAAACGACATAAGAAGACTTTCTATAAGTTACTTGTTGCACTTGTTCTAAGCCAATAGATCAGGACCAACATAAACATTCCCTTATATTATAAAATTTGAAACTCCTTAAGGATGGATGATGGATTTCAATTTCATGATTCAAGGAATATATCAGAAGATTAAAAAAAATGCCCTTCTTTATCCTCAATAAATAGGGTTGTAAACGAACACGAATGGAGCTTGTTCGTGTTCGTTTGTTTAACTTTAGCCGAACTAATAATAAAGGAACACGAATGGAATTTTGTGTTTGTGTTCATTCATTTAACTTTAGCTCTACAACCCACAAACGATAAAACGAACGAGTTTTTGTATTCGTTCATTTAGAAGATTGTGTCTAAATAATAAAAAATTGTAATATTTTAATTGATGCAACATAGAAAGTTAAAGACATTAAAAAAAAATGTAAATTCGATTTTGATTGTGTTAGAATTCACTTACCATCCAAAATTGTGATGGAAGATTTTAGGGTAAATTTCATAAAAGATGTAAAACAAAATAAATAATACCATACTTATAACATCTTAGGCGAATACCACATCAACCGTGAACATAAATGACGTTGGGTTAATGGGTTCACAAGTAAACTTTGGCCTTACATGATATAACATATTTTAGGGCCACAAGCACGATAGATCATATGAGAACTTTACAGTTGAACGTGCTTGGATGGGAGCAATCGAGGGATGTGTGACCTTTGGGAAGCTCTCGATCGTAGGGTTGGCTCAACTGAAAGAAGATTTTATTAAAATTTTAAAAATTATCAAAATGCAATGAAGTCAAGTTAATAGGAATTGAATCCGTAAGTTTCAGACCCAGACATAAGACTCATAATTTTAAGCAAACCAAAGAGACCAAAAATGTAATTAACTCCATGTATAAAATACAAAATAGTCATTCTACCTAGTTTTAACAAAGCTTTGTTAGCTTAAACGGAATGACGACCAAGATTAAAACGAAATACATCCCAGAGGGAGATCAATAGTTGTAATTTTAAAATATAACGATGAAATCGGGATAACTACGCGAACCAACGATACAATCAACTCTTAAGTTATATAAGTAACCATCTTTATCTTTATACCTTATAAAACAAAACAATTTGACACAAAATTAGTGGTCTTTAGCTTGAAATCAACTCAAATGTGTTTAGTCTCATGTCTATTTAATGGAGTTATGGAATGCTACGTTTTATGGTTTTGAGTATTTGGAAGAAGGAAGGAATATTTAATTGGGTTATATTGGATAACACGGAAAGGTGGGGATGAATGGTAAACACGAGCCAGCAGTAGAAAGGTGCTGCCTTGACGAAATCAAGACGAGACGCCCCCCTTACCCTTTACTCGAACAAACAAACAAACAAATTCTTCAAAGATTGATTCCCCAAGAAAGAATCATATCATCGTATATTTAATTAATCTGGGTATTCAATTCAAGAGAGATTAACCCATTACTTTCCCTGCAGTATCTCCTTCTAATTAAAGAAACTCACCTTCCCTGGTTAATCCATTCGAAACCCACGTCAGATTCGACGCAATTACATTATATTTTGAATTACATAGATTTCGATTAACCAAACGGGGTTTCGTTTGTTGCAAGACGGCGGTGGAGATGGTTGCGGAAGATGGCGGAGAGGAGGGTAGCAGTAATGGATCATCAAAACCTAAGAAATCGGAAATGGTGATGATGCACTCCTACTGGTTGACGAATTTCCCAAGAGATCTGATGGCTGGAGCGATGATGGGTGGAATGGTGCATACGGTTGTAGCCCCAATTGAGAGGACAAAGCTATTACTACAAACCCAAGAAAGCAATATAGCCATTGTTGGTGGGAAGCATAGGAGGTTTAATGGTATGATCGATTGCATTGTTCGTACTGTCAAAGAAGAAGGGGTTTTATCTCTTTGGAGAGGTAACGGGAGCAGTGTCCTTCGTTATTACCCCTCTGTTGCCCTCAATTTCTCTCTCAAGGTAACCCCTCTTTATTAGAGTGTCATTTACTTGTATCTACATTATTTTCTTGCATATGGGATTGAGCTCAAGATTCTCTTTTTTACTGTAAATCCTATTCTTTAAAACTGATTTTGATATCAAGAAATTAGAATTATGGATGAATAAGGAAATGGGCAACCGAAAGTGCAGAAGACGGTTTCTACCTAGCATTGGAGCTCAAGAAGGTTGTATGTTCTTGTAGGGAGAGGTTGTGCTATTAAAGGTCTAGAATGTGATTGTTTAGACTTTCTGGCTAAATATAATACTGTATTACTGTGTATAAAATGCATGAATTAGTTTTGATACATATGAGGGAGTGCCTACTAGTCGACTTTGGGAGTCTTATTATGTCCGGTGTTTCATATGAAGAAAATTTTAAATGGCACACTTCAAAGGGTAGTAGAAATGTTCACAATACCTGAACGAAGATCAGGGGATGCCTGTGGTTATAAAGCTTTAATATGATATTTAGTTAAGGTTTTAAAACAATAATGTATATGATTGTAGGATACTAGATATAGTGTTCTTACATGGGAATCTAGTTTGCATATTTGGCATTAAGTGTGTCATTAAGATTCACGTGTTCTACTTGTTTTTGTCGTGATATGAGGGAATGCGTATTCTTCGACTTTCGTAGTCTTATTACGTATTTAAATCTGGTGTTCCATACGAAAAGTAACTCAAATGTCATGCTTCAAAAGGTACTATAAATGTTCACAATACCCTAATGAAGATCAGGGGATGTCTGTGGTTACAAACCTTTAACATGATCTTAGTTAAGGTTTTGAAACAGTAAAGTTGATGGTTGTAAGATACTAGATGTAGTTGTCTTACATGGGGATCTAGTTTGCATATTTCGGCATTAAGTGTATCATTAAGATTCACGTGTTCTAGTTGTTTTTGTCGTGTTTTTGATGGAGCCATTGATTGTGAAGCCACGTGTTCTAGTTGTTTTTGTCGTGATATGGAGTTTTCTGATCATTAATTAGCTTCACGTGCTACCCTGGTGTGACTGGTGAAGACAGGTTATTGGTGAACACAATCACTTTGGGAACCTTCATCGACTTACTCTTTTTATTGATTATTATTGATTGACAAGCTCGACGAGTTTAATAATATGCCGGTTAGATAAATATGTATCAGGAGGGAGATGATTATTTAAAGTTTTAAACTCTGAAGGATTTATTTCATTTACTTTTTCTAGCACCACATTCAAGTGGGATTTATAATAGTGGTGGAATCTGTAGAGGTGTTAATATGATTAGGGTGTTTCAATAAATGAATGAATAAATAACGTTTAGTGGAGCTAGGTGATGGAGTGACCTTCAAGCTCTTAAACACAAAAGCATGGATTAAGGGGAAGCATAAACGGATCATTTACATATACAGAGTGTGATTATCTTTAAATTACATTAACGTAAGCTAATTAACATGTTACTATATTACAGTTGCTTTCTCAGTATCTAGTTTCATTGTACCATCGATGCAATTACTCAGAGTCTTTAAAGATCCTCTCAAGTACAACTTATGCAGCAGTTAGTTACTAACTAAAGTAGCAAGTTGGCATTCGGTTCGGCCCTAGGAAAGGATTTTAGACACAGAGTGATAATGATCAAGCAGAATTATTATGTCCTAGGTGAAGTTGGTTGGAGAAACTTTGAAGGAAATATGGCACGTTTTGGTGAAACTGCTTGACTAGCCATGTTTAAAGGACACCCGTATGTGGATTGAACTCTTTTTATGCCTTATCTTGTTATCTGGCAGTCAGTATGAGAATGAAAATAAATTATGCTAATGGAGTGTGTATATGATATATCAGATTTTTATGTTAGATAGCATAACGTGGTAATATATTTAAAACGTTTAAAGGACTTGAGCTTTGTTATCATTTTGGATCAACTAGTGCAAGAAGTTGGAACTTGAATTCAGTGTTGGTACACCTTGATTAATCTCTGTTAAGCTGAATTACATATTAAACTAAACTATGAAAGCTAATTAACATGCTTGGCTGAAGGGTCATTAGTTATGGTAACTTTAGGCAAAAGGTGGTCGTGCCAAAAGAAGCAAATGAATTGATATTCTAGCTGCTCAAGGGAAACCATAAGAAACACAAATTAAAGATAAGGAAGTAGAGGATGGAGAGATGACATTGATGTGAGTATATGATTTTTAATTTCAGAATCAGATAATTAGCTATATGCAATAGAACGGGTTGTGGGAGATGGCGTTTGAACCTGCTTTTGATCCTTAAAGTTGTAGTAATCATATAATTAGTTGTTTGAATAGTCAGAGCAGATTCTGATTATATAAGAAAGGGATAATAAACGAGGAAACCACACATCCATTCAGCCTCTTTTTATTAACACAACCTGCCTATTGAAACTATCATATAGGGCACCCAAGTATGTATCTAGTTTCGTTTGCAAATCTAGCTAAAAAAACACATGGGATCATGAAGATAACATCCAAATTTTGGAAAAATGAAAAGAAAAGAAAATTATCTATGGTTACTTATTTTTACTTTCTAGTGTAAAAATTGTTAGAGTCAAAAAGTTGAAGGACATTTTCGCCATTTTGCATGTTCTATACCACTCCATTGGTGGCCTTAATGAAAAACGTTGGATAGTTCGGTGACCTCCTTAGTCCTTATACATTATCCCTATAAGAAATTAATGCATAAAAAATGGACCAAAGAGTAGATTCCTGTAATAAAAGAGATATATTTAGGTTAAATGTCTGACATTAGGTTAAAAGAAGCTTTACCTCGTAACTTTATTATGTCGTCTTATAATCAGTTTCATTACAAGTGGTATAGAGCTGATCATTTAGTCGTAAGTAGAATCTTTGTTTACAAACAATAAAATTTATCCTGTGTATTTATTTTCGTACTGATTAATGAATAAATAATTAAATAACGGTTTGCATCCTGCAGGATCTTTATAGAAGCATTATGCGCAATGGCAACTCACAACAGTCTACTTTCTTAGCTGGTCCAGCTGCCAACTTCGTAGCCGGGGCTGCAGCCGGCTGCACCACTTTAGTCATCATCTACCCTCTAGACATTGCACACACGCGGCTGGCTGCTGACCTTGGGAGAATAGACTCCCGGCAATTTCAAGGCATCCGTCACTTCCTTGGTACAGTTTGGGCCAAAGACGGGCTTCGTGGGATCTACAAAGGCCTCCCAGCATCCCTGCAAGGAATGGTGGTTCATCGAGGCCTTTATTTTGGCGGGTTTGATACAATAAAAGAAACAATGTCAAAAAACCCCGTATCAGAAGTTGCATTATGGAAACGGTGGATTGTAGCTCAAGCTGTGACGACTTCAGCTGGGCTGTTTTCATATCCTATGGATACAGTGAGGAGACGGATGATGATGCAATCGGGAATAGACCGACCCATGTACAGAAACACTTTGGATTGCTGGAAAACAATCTATAAAACAGAGGGATTGGGATCGTTTTATCGTGGGGCCCTTTCCAACATGTTTAGGAGTACAGGAGCTGCAGCTATCTTGGTTTTGTATGATGAAGTGAAGAAGTTCATGGAGTGGAGTGCATCATAACATTGTCAAACATGTAGGACAGATGGAGTAGAGGTAGGATTATAAGAATACAGAAAGCGACATTAGGCAAAATGATACAACATTATGAATGACATATTCAGTAGTAGGTGGGGGAGATTTGAAGGAACAACTATTAACTATAGAGGAGGAGGAGGGAGATCGATAAGGTTAAGATGGCCTGTTTTCTTTTCCTTTGTTTTTTGAAAACTTCCGTTGTCGGAAAAGTATCGAAATAAAGCAGCTATGGTTTCGGCAAACCTGTCATCACTGAAGTCATTCGTTTTTTAGAAGGAAAATGTGTTCCCTTATAAACATATACTGTTTGTTCGTTCGTTCGTACAAGTAATAATAATTGCAAGCAACGATTTATTACGTTAACAAAGGGTTTTATTATTCATACCCAGGCTTCGCGTCTTGATAACATTACTTCTCAACCATATTTGCAAACCGCAACTTTCAAAAAAGTATCCACTCGTTAAAATAACACTAAAACAAGATGATATTAACATTACGGATTATTTTTCCTAAAACAATCTAGACAACTAATAACCGATCTATACACGCCCCTGCTAAATGTATTTTCATTATATGATATTTATTTAGAAAATGTAATTTCAGAAATCATAATATTAAACAAATACATTTCATTTGGAAAATTATATTAATATCAATATCAAAATGTAGATAAAAGTAATTCGATTACAAATTTACAAATATATATATATATATATATATATATAGATAGATAGATTTAAACCAAACACTACATATTAAAATTTATAAGAAAGTAAATAAATAATTACATTCTTTCTCGCGATATTTTAGATCTATATTTTATTCACCCATGTTACAACGTACGGTAAAAAAAAACAACTCGTTTGTTTAATGTTTACAATATTCATGTATTAGATTTCCAGTGTATATGTATTATTCTAGTTGTAGACATCAATTTTTTTTTAAAAATGGTGTCATTTTATAGCGTTATGCGTCAATTTTTGAAGTGTCTTATTCAACAATTTTCTATTTCACGTTGCAACTATGTTTTAAAAACGAAAAATACGCGATTTTAGGAAATGTTACAAGGTCCATTATACCCTTATATAGGTATTTTATAAATAAAGTTTGTATCGTGTGTATTAAACTTTTAATTTATTGTTATTGTATATATTTTAGTTACATAAAAAAAGTTAAAGTTTTAGTATATAAAATAAAAGGTTTAATACACATAACAGTAACAAAATAAAAGTGTGATACATAGTAAAATGCGTAAAACTAGATACATTTTAAAGAATTTTTCTCATTAAAGTTCAAGAACTTTTGAAGCTTTATTGTTTTGAAACCATGTTGTAGTTTTGATCTTGAAGTTGTAAAGATTTTCAAAATTAATGAAAGTCAATAGTCAATAATACCCTTTACTGCAATTCCTGTTGTTATCAAAAGAATATCATTTATTATTTATGTCATCGTTAAAAAGGACTATCGTTCAAGGGTCAAATCCGTAATTTCGAGTAAATCACAAGAACAAATAACGTAATCTACTTTTGATATTTTTACGATCTACCAATATATGATCTATAAATTATAGGCAAATGAGGAATGATTTTGTAATGAATGTAAAAAGATCCTAAATTCAATGGTGTTTAGAAGTTGATTCAAGAGTCAAACAAAGTAAATCAAAATTTGTGTTAGAGCTCTAGAACATCTACTATTAATCTTTAGAGATTTCATTTCTTAATGTCCTGTTTTTGAGTTAAACGGAGGGGTTTGGATGAGGAGCTTAGGCTTATTTGACCTCAAATCTATCCTTCCAAAATCGGGATGATTTGAAAGAAAATGATTTTCTTTCTTTCTCTTTTCTTTCCTTCCTTTATTAAACTCGAGAACAGGGCATATTTTATACTTTTTAACTTAAATTTTCTTTATCCACTATCACAATATCACTCATTCATCACCTACCGAAAACACGTCGTTTGTGATCGTCTAAGCGTCTTTTGGAGTTGGAATATACCTTTTTTTGCCCACATTTATCACAACGTAATCAAGACCAATAGTCCTGAGTTCTTGCTTTGGATTTTTTACAAGATGAAATTACCGAAACAAACTCAAGGACCACGGTCTCCGACTCTCCGGTGACCCACCATGAGCAGACGCCACCTTCTTCGCATGTCGAACATTTGTTAATTATCGGACATCAATATCTTCTCTTTGAAGATGTTTAATTATGATGTTGTAAAGAGCTTCAACTAAAATCTCCGGAAAAAGTCTTGCATTCACAACACGTTCATGAGCTCTTTTAAGTAATTTTGCATTCACAGGACTGAAGGTGTTTTAATCTTGAGAATTTTTATTTAATTTTATATGACATATTATGCCCTGTAAAAACTAAAAAATAATAATTTATAAACATAGACCAAAAACTAATAAAGTCAAGCTTTATTAATAATACAACTACACATCATATTTGGAGTTAAAACATTTTACTCTTTTTTTTAACATGTTGATTATAGTACTTATACTCTATACATGTGTGTTAATATAATAAGTGGAGGGTGAAAAAATTGAGTTAGAGGGTTCACTTGGTTGGATTTGTATATATGAAATTCTTTTCATGGTATAAATAAGCTAAGACAATGAGTTGTACAACATATATATCATAAGTGGATGGTGTGACGTTAAACTTTATAATGTGAGTAAAGTCCAATCTAATTTGTAAGAGTGTCATTGATCTTCATTTATTTATGACATTTAATAAAAAAATAAAAGGGATAAATACTAAAAATGCTACACTCAATCAACGTAACGTACGGGTGTTATACTAGAATTGATTGATGAAAAACAATTTTGATAAAATAATTCGGAGTTGAAGTAATAATATAAATAGTAATAGTAATATGCGAAACCAAACAAGAAATATATGTATATATATGTGTGTGACCTTTTGGTTATGGTTGTCACATCACGTTGATCTTTTTCTACTAATCTTTTTAAATGTATTTGATTAATGACATAATCGTTGTCTATTATACCTTTTTTGTTCTTTTACATTTAATAATGAATTGTGTGTGAACTAAGTAAATTATTGTCTAGACTTTTATCAACAGCTATTTAAACCATGTATAATCATCGCGTGTAACTTGTTAATCATGTTGTGATTTACCACTCTAGGGTTTGTATGAGTCGTGTAACGTTGAGAAAAAAAAAATTTATATATTATGTACAAATCATCTCCCCTTTTAAAATAAGAATGTAACTTTTTTTTATGAGAAGTATTTTAGATATCATTATTAGATTTTAACTGAATTAAAACGGTATTTCGAGTGTTTTCTGTCTTGTTGGTGTGATGGTGAGGTCATCTGTGGCCACTGATTTTTTGTGGTGTTATAATTTTGGTTAATTAATTGAGGTGCTTTTGGTTTTTAGCACAATATTCATTGGAGGGAATCTTACCAAACATCTGACATATTAACCAAATTAATAAATATTTTTTTTGAAAGGTAACATATTAAATTAAAACTGGTAAAATGTTAGAAAATATATGGTATTTTAAGTATGATTACACTTCATGTTAAACTTAAGAATAGTCAACAAAAAATGACGAATCCAATCAATTTAATCAAAACTCACAAGCCACACAAGCGTGGTTGCTTGGTAAACTCGAAACAAGTCAATCTCAACTTTAACAACGAAAACAATATCCCTAGATGAACAAACTAATAATGGCCACACCGTCGTAAAGCAATATTTTAGAACAGGTTAAGTGGAACTGCCCCAAACTTTAAGATACCAAATTATTAATTAATAGATATTGAATTTGGGTCTCTCTAACCACAGATATTAATTATTAACTAAATTAATAGTTATGTTATTGTGTTTGAGTTTGAGTGAGAGTGATCTTTTTCTAAATTTCAAATTTTGGGATTTTTGGGATTTTAAAAATATGTGTGTCTGTATATGTGTGTGTATATATATATATATACACACTTTGGTTGGTTTTTAGATCACACGTAATAATAATTGTCTATCACATCAGATTTTCTAATATATAACAATCTCATAACCAACAGCCCCTAGTAATAACTGTCATGACTATCATCGCTAACCGACACATCATCACTCGTTTTTATTTTAATTTTCAATTTTTAACATCAAGAAACAATATTTTATAAGCTAGTATAATTCTTAAAATACTACATTAAAAACTTTAATACAACTATTTTACCAAACCCACTACACAAATACAAGCTCTGACTTCTAGCTTTAAATAAAAGCCTAAGCTCTAACTGAAGCTAAAGCTCCATGTGCAACTAATTTTACCAAACATACTACTCATAATCTAACATGAAATGGTGTGTGTTGTTAAGAGTTAAGGGTTTTTAAAGCATTTAAGTTATGTGTCGTAACACTCACAAACTATTTAAACTAACGTATGTTTAGCAAAACTTAGATCTTTCTTGCTCTCCGTTTGTTCTTTTTAAAAAACAAAATAATAAAATGATCTATGTTGTAGATTACCAATACATCATCTATGTAACTTAAACACTACGAATCAATTACATCTAACAATAGTTATGGTTACCAAAAAACTAAATAACTATTAAAACATCATAATTATTATTTTGTGTAAGAAGAATAAGGAATGTAAATCAGTGCTATCAAAATCGCGATTAAGATCGTAAAATCTTATGATCCTACTAACCAATGTCATGTAAGATCAATATAGGATCGCCTAAAAGATAAGATCGAGGTCAAGATCATGAGATTGGTTATGGGATCGTAAGATCGATAGTCGATCTGATACTATGAATAATGATATTCCAAAATTTAGCTCTAGATTGAAAGCTTTAAAAGTACTGAGTTTTGGCTTGGTATGCATTTAATATCATTGTGTCGGCTATTTCTTTGCTTAAATTATACTAAGCTTGGCCTAATTTTAACATAATTGAGTTCGAGATTTGTGTTAACAAACTTTTCATGAGTTGTACAGTTGTCTTTAGTTTTTCTATTCCTACCATACGTTGAAACATGAACTCATTGTTTGCATTGCACTATTATTATGATGTATGAATTTATATACCGTGACTCTTATATGAATCCATAACGTCTATTTGTATTAGATATGAACTGCAATTCATGTAAAAAAATATAACAGTTTAGTAAGGATTTACGATCTTAATCTTGTGAATACGAAAATAATATTGAATAGGATTCAAATTTTAACAAGTTTAAATGGAGCTATTAAGAAAAGTGATTGTGTACATGGGTGATGTAGACCAAGTGAAGATAGATTGTGCACCAAACAACCCCATTAAGGAATTTGGATCCATTTTCCTTTTCTTTGCACTTTGTCATCATTATTATTTTCTTGAGTGCGCTTGAAAGATTCATTATTAGATTCCTTTGCTTATTACCTCATCATTATATATTCTCCTATTTTTAATTAAATTGGGATCTTGTTTTTTTTATCTTTTGTCACTAGAATCTTTATATAAACTATATTTTTTCTAATTAAATATATTCGAGTTTAATGAATTTTTTATAGAAGACTAAATATTAAAGTTATACGTAAGCTATTTTTACCGGAGACTAGATATTAAAATTATACCGTGGTCAATAAAAGAGGAGCTCAATTGTTTAATGCATTCATCACATAAGATAGACTAGTGGATATATAAATGATCACAATATCTTTATTAATGGGTCATTAATGGCGTTACAAACAGTTGTCGCAACTCTCTTATGAAAACCAGTTCTCGATTTAACTTATCCTTTCAAACAAGAACTGTTTTTCGTACTAGAACTGCGAGAACTATTTGTAACATCATTGATGACTCATTAATAGGGTTATTTTGGTCATTTATATAGTTACCCAACCGTAAATTACGTTCAGGTAAGCCGTCATTAATTTACGAGACTTGATTTTTCTAAAATATCACAATAATTATCTTTTGTGAAATTGAAGTAATTATATATGTTTTTATTTGAACATGTAATAAAAAGAAACATGACAAATTAATACTATGACGGTATGTAACGTGCTAAATTAATTAAAAATAAATAAATTTCATAAATACAACAAGTGGATCGGCCACTTCATCATTCTGCATTTCTGCCACATAGGTAATAGCATGACTCATATTTCCACCAACCATTTCATTAGTCACATAGTATCAATACCTTATTACTAACATTTTTCACTTTTAATAGAAAAAATTAATCGTATACTAAATGAACCAAATTATTAGATTCTAAGCATTTGAAAACCCATCAATTTTTTTGAAATTGGAAATATCTCTTTATCCGCTATCAACCCTTCCGGCTCTTAAATATTTCTTGTTACTTCAGCGTCATATCATTTCCCTCTTTTATCTTCGGGTAGGAGGTGCGGCGGCCCGAGAAGACCCTCCCCTTCACCCCGGTGCAATGAATCGGAGAACTTTCCATAATCCATGCAGATTTGTAATATCTCATGTGTCAAACTGTCAATGCCCCTATACTTAAGTGCATATTGTATGAGTGCGGTGAGCCTGCAAAGAAGCTCATATATGTGGCACCACTCCCTGTAGGATAAGAGTGAGGGGAGTGGTTATTTTCTACCCAGTGTTCTAAAAGGCGCGTCACGGCGGCGTCATCGCGTCGCCAAGATGTGAGGCGTGGCTCTGCCGTTAAGAAACAGTCATAGGCGTGAGTGTTAGGCGTGACGCCCGTCAAGGCGCGTCTTTACGTGCCAAATGGCAAATTTTTTAAGGCGTAGCGCGTAAAAAATAAAATTTTAAAATTCTTTTTGAATTTTTTTGTATACATTTTGCGATTGCGTGTATTGAACTTCTATAAATTTGTATATGTTATTTTGCTCCTCTTTTATGTAACTTTGTGTAATTTGTATATTAATAATGATAATTTGGATATATATAAATTTAAAATATATACAAAATTGCCGCCTTAAGTGACGCCTTAGAAAACGCCATGGCTTCGCCACAACTCCTAAAACTTGAGGCTTGACCTCCCCGTCACGCCACGTCTTACGTTATTTAGAACCATGTTTCTACCACACTCATAATATTGTCGCGTCAGTTTTTTTCTTTCACTACTTATCCCACCACTCAGTCACATAATGATCACTCTTCACCACACTAAAATATGGGACCCACATAATACCCACTAAATAATTTAAATGAAAATGTGTGAGAGAAAATAATTGTGGGACCCACCAAAAATTACATCACGTAGCTTTATTTTCGTGAAAATTGCCACTCGAAAGCCAACTCCACGACGCCATGGAGTGGCATTTTACTCCTCTTTGTCTCACCACTTGGGGGGAATACACCCCACTCCGTCTCCTCTAACTTCATTCCTGACCACTTTCTGTCACGCTTAAACATCCCCTAATCGGTTAAGGTGTTTGGTAGCATGCAATGGCTAGTAGTTTTCAATAGATTCTTATTTTTCTCTCACTCCCCTGTTAATACCCCATTTACCTTATTTGGTTTTTATTTTTAAAATATAAAAAAAGTAATTTTTAGCAACAAAAATTCTTTCATTAGTTATTCTAAAATTAACAGACACTTCATAAATAACTTATCAATATTTTAAATTTTGTCATATTTACAAAAACATATACACAGATATAAATAACTTTAGAGATAATTTAGAAAAAACTCTTAATACATTTTAATTTGATTCGATAATAGATTTTAACCATCGCTGACTCAAACTCCTTAAGCGTCGCGTAGTACTCAGAGTCTCCAACCGTCAATCTTCGCAAATTCATACTCCCATACGGTAGCCGACTTACTTGCAATCCTCAATGCTTACCACGGTAAGCACACTCTATGACCTTCCTCGTCGTACTCATAGTTGTCATCGACACCTCCGCCCACAGTAAGTATTTCGGGCCCTTGATGCAATATGAGAATAGAGAGAGATTAGAAATATGAATATATGAGAATAAAGAGATATTAGAAATAATTAACATATGAGATCTCACAAAAATTGAAAATCTCAATTTTAAAGTTTTATACAAAATTCAATTTTTACAAGAAATATGAATTTTTATAAATTTTCAAATCACCAAAAAGAAGTTGAGTGATTCAAATATTTAAGGATATTTCTTGTGTTAGTAAATCTACAACATAATTCATCCATTGGAAAGAGAGTTACCACAAACTCTTTGGTTAAATGTTTAAACCAATGTGAAAGTGGGAATCAAACCTAGACAAATCTTAGCCATTATCCATTGGGTTATATATTGGAAATTTTTTCTGCACGGGATTTATGAAGGGTTTACAAAGATTTTAAAATTTAAAATATGAACAAAACAACATATAACGTTTAAAAGAGAAAAAAGAAAAGTTTAGATAGATATAGGCTGCCTACGATCAACCATGGGATACCACTGTCAATCACCCAGATGCGACTAATTTTGTCTTTTGTTTTCTTTCTATATGAAAGTCACACTTATGGTCATTTTTACACCCATCTTGCTAATCTTAATTCTCTCTCTATTACGAGCTTTCAATTCAAATTTTAAAGTGTGATTTTTTGAGTTGTTAACAAAGTTTATCAAAGAGAAGAACAACTCAAAAGAGCAAAGACAACACATAACGTTTAAAAGAGAAAAAAAGAAAAGTTTAGATAGATATAGGCTGTCTACGATCAACCATGGGATACCACTGTCAATCACCCAGATGCGACTACTTTTGTCTTTTGTTTTCTTTCTATATGAAAGTCACACTTATGGTCATTTTTACACACATCTTGCTAATCTTAATTCTCTCTCTATTACGAGCTTTCAATTCAAATTTTAAAGTGTGATTTCTTGAGTTGTTAACAAAGTTTATCAAAGAGAAGAACAACTCAAAAGAGCAAGGTCAAGCTACAAGTGTTTCATCATTCCTTATTATGCACATGTTTATTTTGTGAGGGGAGAGACTTGTATATACTTTCACTCTTGTGTAAAAGTTATGAGAGAACGTCACTTGTTGTAATTGTGAGATTGTTTGGTGATCACTACCATATTTAGTGAAATGGTAGAAAGGTGATCATTATCTTATTAGTGACGTGTGCCTAAAGTGATCACTACCTTGTAAAATGAGTAAAACGTTGTAAAGGTGATCATTATCTTCTATATGAGACGTTGTGACAACGATCTTTTCTGGCTAAGAGAAACATTGTGAGTAAGGACAAACTCTTGGTTGAAGGCAAAAGACAGGATGTGTGTTGGATTCATTAACATTAAATCAAACCACTATACATACACATCATTCTCTTCTCTTATCTCTTTACATACTTAACTTTATATTTCTTGCATAATATTATTAATAAATTGCTTCCGTTTTGTTAATATACGTTTTAAAGTTGCAAGATAATTTTACAATAGTGGTCTTGAAAACTATTCACCCATCTAGTTTCTATAATATCAAATTTGGTTATATAGATATTTCCAGACATTCGGACTTTATAAAAACAAACATTTAAATACAAATCAGATTCAAACATTAAAACCATTTGGTATTGTTCAAATATTGCAATCAAATTCAAACAAAGTAACACCCAAATGAATGTCACTCTCTTTTCTTCTCTTTATTTCTTTAATAAATTGATGTTGCTAGCTAGAATTATCAAATATAAGACCATTAACATCCATCTCACTCTTCTTATACTTTTTCTCATACTCTTTCATGTGTTACATCAGCATCACATTAGCTTTCTCTTTCATCCCTCTAACAAGTTCCAATCCACAAACCTCACCTTTATCTCAGACAACTCTTCTTTATTTTTAAAATAAAATAGAGGTAGAGATAAGAGAGAGAGAGAAAGAGAAGAGAAAGCAGGTTGTGCTACGGGTTCCCAACCAGCTAGATATGAGAGAGGGGGTTTCAACCGTGAGAGAGAATTAGGTGCAATGGTGTTCCTAGATATCTAGTGTCTATTCAGCTCTCTTCAGCTAGTTGGATGAGCAGAGTGTAAATGAGATATGTCTTGTTATCATGCATAAACATTGGTACGACAAATAGAAATGAGAAGGAAATATAATTGAATTGCATGGTGAAAAGGGAAAATAATACAAGGTAGGAAGATGTTTTCTTTAAGAAAATTAAAATGATTCACTTAAGGAAATAGTGTGAGGGAGGAGTGTGTGTATATGATGTCATGAATGAGGAAAAGGCAAAGGTGAAAAAGGAAAAGTGGAAGTTGACAAGAGGCGTGGTTTCAAGCCTTCCCTTCATATTGGCATCTCCCATCACATCGTTTTTAGCTTCATTTAGAAAAAGCATGCAACCTCCTCACTTATTTAACTATATCGTTATTATTATTATTATTATTATTATTATTATTATTATTAAGGAATTAATTTATGTTATTTATTTTTTTACTACTTTACATAAAAGTCATTTTGATTATTTAAACATGCAACTTCCTCACTCACTTATATAACTACATTATAATAATTATTAAGGAATTAATTTATTACTACTTTACATAAAAGTCATTTTTATGATTTAAGTATCTACTTATTAAATTCATTTATTCATAATCATTAATTAAAATCATACGTACGTGTGTATAGCTTTTAGTAATGTGGTACAAAATCAATGTTCAATTGTCCTACGTAACATAAATCAAATATGTCTTCCACGATTTTTGTTGATGGATGCTAAATTTACAAATAACTTTTTAATTACTAGAATAATATTGTATCATAACTCTAGTGTTTCTTTTTATTTTAAGCATACAATTTATTCTGATTCTTGATTTTTCACCTTATAAGTATTATACCTATTTAAGAGAGTTATGCAGACACTTTATATATGATGATGGTAACACATTTTTCTTTTTCAAAAATTCTCTCTTAATATATTTCTCCCTCTAAAGTTTAAGAATACTATTATATATGCCCATCCAACACACACGTGTTACTTTGATTGATTTTGGTTTACCCGATTAAATTAAAAGAATTAGCAAAAAAAGGGTAACATGTCGAATTAGTTGAAAGTCTCCGAAGTTTAATTTTAATGAAGACAATTTTTTGACTTGTTTTGATTAATGGTTTAGATTATTATCTTAATAAGATTATTTTTGTATTCATAGCTATCTCTTTTTATAAAATAAAAAGAATAAACAAAAACCTAAAAACGACTAATAACTTACTAGTGGGGTATCCGCGCAATGCGAGCGGCAAATAAAGAGGGATGTTGGTAAGTTCATGATCGTTTGTAATAGATAGGACATGTCAATGACAATTGCAAATAGAATCTGACGGCGAAATATTGATGTAAATTAATGGAGCAATTTAACATTCATCACGTGTAGTTTATATGGAAGTTTGATGTTAATATTGTGGTACTAAAAAGAAATAGATTTAGTGTTGATAGCTTAAGTAGATGACAAACCGGATGGCAACATTTCCACATAATTATCTATTTCTAAGTAGGAAAAGTAAACATCAACATTGTCAATTCCATCCACAAGGTCAATCATGGTGTAAAAAGATATATAAACACCATATATCATGCAAGAAAAATATAATGATTATTATATATAGATGTTGGGGAAAATATGTATAAGAATAAAAAGTAAATATTACATTATTCGTCACGTAAAACTTCCTTGTAGACCACATTTGATGTGTAAACACCATCCTGAGTGACTGTTGTGTCAGGTT
>JAUEJL010062489.1:0-18138 GCA_032274825.1 Drosophyllum lusitanicum | reverse complement strand
AAACTTCCCCTATATATATATATATATATATATATATATATATATATATGTATAAAAGAGGATGCTTATAAATTTAAAGGGAATAAGATAAAATATATTAAATTTTGTCAAGTGTTGGTCGTCATGTTGTATTTTTACGCATTTTTACCTTTCTAAACTAACTAAATACATTGCCTATTATATCTCATTTAATATGATTTTTTTTATTTTGTATATATATATACGTAAATACATAAATACGTTACTGAAAATGCAAAAAACTAGTTGACCTAAAAATATGTATTCGTCATTGCATTACATTGTAAAACCTTTGAAAGTTGAAACTGATTAACACGTACAAAAGCAAATCTGTTGGCTCGAATTCAACTTCACGTAGTCAAACCCAGGGACCGCCTACGTACCTCTCTGTATAAATATATACATATACACACAGTACTTCATTATCGGGTAATGTATTCATTCTCACAACGATCGATCTTCGAATTTCTTGCGAGTCAATCAATTCATTAATTCTACAGAGCTTTCTTGTACTTTTGGCTTCGAAAACAGTGAAATTGAACTTTATCGAATATGCCACGTTGGGTGAGACCGGAGGTAAACATATATATATATCCGATATATATTAATTACTGTATAATTAAGTTTATACGAAACGGGGTCATATATATCATGATGATCTTCTGGCCCGTGATCTCCCTGTATATGTTATTAAGTACTGCATGCATGCAAGTTTAAAAGCATATATAGTTTGAAATTTAATTCATATATATGTATATGATGCATGCAGGTTTATCCTCTCATGGCTGCAATGACATTTGTGACAAGCATGTGTGTTTTCCAGCTCACTAGAAATATTCTCACCAACCCTGATGTCAGGTAAATGTTATTTCAATTACATCTAGTCATATTCACTTATAAACATATATATGTATGTATGTATAACTTGAAAATAGCATATATACTCGATCTAATATTTTATGATATTTAAATAAAGATGGATTGATCAGGTTTTGGATGATATTACAGGGTCAACAAGGCTCATCGTACCACGGCTGTGCTTGAAAATCAGGAGGAGGGTGAGAAATACGCTGAACATGGGCTTCGGAGATTTCTACGTACACGACCTCCGGAGATAATGCCGACGGTCAACTCCTTCTTCTCCGACACCAAATAAACATATATAAACACAATTTTCTTTCGAGCGGCAGGAATTAATTTCGTGAATTATATATTTTGTTACATACTTGTTACCTGTTAATTAATTAGTGTCTACTTATTAATTAATTTATTATTCGTGTTCATGTAATTTTAATCTTCTTTGGTCTAATTCAATATTTGTGAAAAATGAGATTTTGTTATTTATGATGTGTTATGATATGATGGATAAATTAATTAATAAAATTGATTTTATTTTGTTCGTCTAATGTATCAAACAAGTTTTGTATACCCGTGTTTCGCGGCAGGGTACAATTACCATTAGATTGTTTTTTATCCATTGATTTATTTTAATTAATAGTAAAGATTTGTTCTTGCAGTACATGTAATAAGAACGGTTTCAAATAAACCTATATGTGTGTATATATATATATATAGGGAAAAGTTCAAACGAGAACTGTTTTTTGTACAAGAACAGCGAGAACCAATCTTAACTGTCCAATTCCCCCTCCTTCAATTGGATTGCACACCCATGAATTCCTTACATGCACCCTGCCACACTTAATCCCCTCACGCTCTTCATCCATGAATTCCATTATCCAAAATGAACGGCTAAGATTGGTTCTCACAGTTCTCGTACTAAAAACAGTTCTCGTTTGAACTCTCCCCTATATATATGTATTTATATATGTGTGTGTGTGTGTGTGTGTATTTGTTAATATGAAATAATAAAATTATTAGAAAACTTAAATTCCTCAAAATTACCTAACTTACCTCTAGTAGCTTCTACCGTCTCCCCCAATTCTTTTTTTTTTGTTTCGATATCGAGAGTTTGCAAGCCTGTAACGATCGAGAGTTCAATATGGAGACTCTGAAATTGATCAACAGTGACAACTTTAATCTTATAGGTTTTTTGTTTCTTTTTTATTTCTGTTAGTGATTTATTTATTATTGTTCACTTGTTTCTACCGTTGTTTATTATTTTATTATGAATCTAAATTTGTTGAAAACAACAAAAATGAAAAACAATTCAATTTTAGGGTACCCGTGACCCGAATTGCGGATACCCGCCTCTCTTCAGGTACCCGTTGTTTACTATTCTGTTTCGGTTCCTAAAATTAGGTACCCGCCCCCACAGTTACGGTTTATAAAAAATCCATTACCCACCCCGCCCCGTAATTAAACACCCCTAACACGCGGGCTAGAAGAACCTTGTTATCCACAAAAGATGAGAAAAATCAACAACCACCCAAGCACCAAGACCCAACAACGTACCCAAAAACCACAAAAACACCTCCTCCATAAATCCATGATTGCATACTACCAAATAAAGAGGAATCTAGAAAAGTTAATACAATGGTCATATCATATTATCAAAACATGTCACATCTTTTTTCTTTTTATTATACTGGCTATCACAATCAACTCAATCACACTCACTCAAAAACTCATTTAAGTATACAAACAAAACAAAAATATTTATTGTTAAACACAACATGCTCCTAGCCGGTATCCATGAGAAAATCGAAGGCTTCATGCCTCATGCCGGAGGCCAATATGCCCCTGTTAGAAGGTTACAAATTAACTACCAAAGGGCATTTCGTGGTACCCCAGGTATTTAAGCCATTGTTCAAGATCAAGGTTCAAGTTCCATTGTAGACGGTATCCATGAGTGTGTAAAATTCTATTGTCAAAAAAAGTAAATTATAAAAAATCTCAACTTACACCTTGTTTAAACCAATATTGACGGGTCATGCTCATTGACTCGATCATTTCGCCACTTTTCGCAGCTCGCCCATGTGACTACGGATAGAACCCTGTCACCTAAGATATAATTATGTTGGAAAATGTATGTTTTTTTCTTGAAAACTTGTTATAGCCCCCAAAAACTATCCATAATTTATGTCCAACTAATTGACCAAAAATGTAATATATTTCCCCAAATACAAACGCCCCACCAGCATGGTGCAAGGCGCAAACATGATAAAGAGACCCATTTTTTGTAATTAAACAGCTAGCGTAATGTTTGTTACGTTTAAGAAAAAAGGAAGCAGGTATATATAGCTTTAATACCATTATTTAGAGTAACTTATTATAGATTATTTCCACGTCGTTTTGTTAAAACTATAGATGTTGTCTTTACATCGTAATTTTCATGGGTTGAATTACCTTATTTATGTTATGGATAAATATGAATATATGTTCTTATCCCCTAATATTAGATAAGATATATTAGAGATATGTATTATCTAGATAAGATATTTGAATCTTGGATACTTATCCCTTATATATTGTACTCCTATATATTGAGAATTAGCTAATGAATAAGATTAATTTTCTTCCTCTCTATTATCTTTCTCTTGTTCTTTATATTCACGACACGTTATCAGCACAAAGCTCTTTCAAAAAGAAGAATGAAAATAATGATTATACGATCGGCGAAAGACTTTAACGCAAAGCACTTGAAAATTTCAAAAATTAAACGTTATATGGAATTGTGAAAAACCTTAGAATATTGATAACATAAAACTAAAAGCTGCATATATCAATAATTGTTTCTTTCATATTAGTAGGTAGGTGACTCATTATTCTCTGGGATAATTTTAAAACAAATCCCTCTTATTAATTTCAACAGACTATCTTATTACTCGGTAACATTTAATTTAGACTTAATAATAGAAATAGAAGTTTAAAAAAATTGTTATAAGAGTTTAAAACTTGGTTGTTATTAAATATTTCTAAATGTAATGTTATTAATTAAAAAGATAACGTACTCTTTAGTAATTACTTGTTTGGGTACATAATATGATAATAAGAAACAATTTTCATGGATTATTTCTTATACTTCTGGAAATCATTATGGGTATATGTTTGTTTGAACGGAATAATACTAAGACAATTATTTTGATGCTTGTACTTCTAATTATTTCATGGTAAGTAAGTTTTTGTTTCATGGTAATTAATACTAACATAAACTTGACATGAACTATCTTTAATTATTTGATGTTAAATGATGCCACATATTAATTATGTGCTATTATTTTCATACGTGATAAAAAAATTTAAAAAAAAATAGTATTGCTCTTATGAATGATTGGATGAAATGTCATGATAAGATATAATGCAATTTAGTATTTAAAATTTGAGATATCCAATCGTATGTGATGTATGGGTACATACAGAAAATGATCAAATTCTGAAACTTTGGAACAATATAATTATCGAAATTCGTACTTATTAATATAGAATTTGACTTATAATTTAGGTATAAAATATATGTTGTTTTCTAAAGCTTAGCATTGTTCAAAATCGAAACTAAACATAACTAAAAACGTAACTTCTTTATCTAAATTTTATCTAATCGTCCCTAGTTGTACGGCGCACTTTGTGTACCGGATCAAATTCAATTATGAGTTTTTAGCATGTTTATTCCGCCTTTGACACATCTTATGTCATTATATATGAAACATTATAAAATGATAAGTGATATTTGTGTATGCTAAGCTTCATCGTATAAATCAATAAGATATATATGAACTCCTACATCTTGTAAAACTTGAATTTTTGGCTTTGGACATTATGGGAAAAAAAGCTATTTGTTTTTCCTTTTAGTGTTAGATGTAGAGATGCACCTAAATCTTAATTGTTTTATACATTCTAATTGTTTTATATATTGGAAACCTTTATATATATGATTTTTGTTATTTTGCTTTTATAAAAATCATGAAACATGTTCTCATTCAAGACGCCGACATGAATATATTGTGATAAAAGTGCAACGAAATTTAGAAACTTTATATGAACATGTCATTAGTATGCCCGCATATATGCATGTCTTTAATGAGCGAGGCATCAAGATATTTTGTCAGAATGCATGAATGCAACATTCTAAGTTTTGTTATGATGATATATTAAATATTATATGGTTTATCTTTATAGCTTAGATATCATAAGAATAATTATGTCTTATCTTTCTAAAGTTACTTACACAAATGATATATTATTAATGAAAGATATCATGTATCTAATAGTAAGGAATATAAAGTTATTTCTTTGAAAATTTGCAAGAAGCGAATATGTGCACCCAAAATTGTGGCTTGTGATATTCCCTTAGCTTATTGAAAATGAATTCTTCTAAGTTTGAAAGAATTATTCAGTAAACGAAAATAACTCGGCCGTATTTATAATTACTCTTGAGTTGATTATTATATAGCTAGAACACTATATAAGAGAAATATGTTAAGCATGGTTTTAAATTGATGCTTGCTTTTGGCCGAGTAAATAATGAGCAAAACAATGAGCTTTCGATATAACACCCGTCATGTTGGCTTAATTACATTCCAGAAGTGAATGTGATAACATGATAATAAATATAAAGATGTTGGTTATCAACATACTTGAGATAATTATCTTGATACACATGTTAAAAGTATGATTTGTCAATAGAAGTAGCAAGATAATTGACGGGTATATAAGTAAAAAAAATGGGTGAAAAGTATAAAGATGTCATAGCGAATATATGCTAAAGATGTGTAAAGGAAAATTATTGGATACATGTCAGAAAACTAAACAACTAGTATAATATTATCTTAAAGCTCTTATTTAAAAAAAATGATTGTTATATTCACATGATTCGTTTAGCTTATGATTATATCATGGTGATCATGACTCAAGCATATATAATATTATTTGGTGAACTATTGATGGTTATTATATGTGTTTCATAAATAGTAAAAAGTTTGTACTTCAAGATAGTTTTTCCTATTTGTTAATGTTACTATATATAATAGTGCAAAATAAATCAAATGCTCCAGAAAAGCTTTAATAAACTGTTACGAGAAAAACTTTAAAAGTCATGACACACTATGATCTTTTGCATCCTTTTATACAAAGATTAGTGAAATTGAATCATATATGGTCTTAAACTAGAATTTTATTGACCTTGATTATTTTATTGATTGGCATGACTGGTTAGATCATCCCGAGTCAATAATGATGTGAAAATTTGAAGAAGAACAAGAAGTTTCTTTAAAGTATCAATTTTGTATATTTTGTTTGCTCAGGAGTTAATTTATAATATATGAATATGTATAAAGTAAGGACAATTCTTTAATTTTCTGAAAATGTGCACTGAGATATATTGAAGGCTTATATGTCCATCTTATAGACCATTTGGGGGGTGTTTGGTTCATTCTTTTGGTGGGATTTGGTGGGATTTGCATTTCAAATCCCTCCAAATACCATGTTTGGTTGGCAAAGTAGGTAACGATTTCAAATCCATGGATTTCATTTGATGGCATTTAAATCCCATGGATGAGGGATTTTGAAATACTAGCCCCCTTAGTATTCTAAAACCCCGCAGATGGGGATTTCCTCCGGCGACCCTACGACTTCCGTTCCGTCGTCTTCGTACCTACGCTTCCGTCCGACTTCCGTTCCGTTCCTTTCCGGTCCGACTTCGCCATTCGCTGTTGTCCTTTGGCCGTTCCGACTTCCGTTCCGTCGTAGTCGCCGTTCCGAATTCCGTCATCGCCGTTCGTTGTCCCCTTTCGTCCCTTCACCGTCGCTTCCATCCCTTCGACAGAAACCCTAGGTCGTTGCCTCCGTCGCCGTCGCTTCTGTCCCTTCGACATAAACCCTAGGTCATCGCCGTCGCTTCCGTCCCTTCTTCGTCGCCGTAGTCCCTCCGCTTCTGTTCCTTTCCCTTCGCTTCCTTTCCTTCGACATCGCTTCCGTCCCTTCGCCGTCGCTTCAATGGTGGTAGTGGAGGTGGTGGTTGGTGGTGGCAGTGGAGGTGGTAGGTGGTGTTGATGGTGGTTGGTGGCAGTGGAAAACCCTCCTAATGAATCTCATCCAAACACCACTTGGGATTTTAAATCCCTCTAAATGCAAATCCCACCAAATGCAAATCCCATTATAAAATGAAAATCCCATGAAAAAAATACTTGAACCAAACACCCCCTTAGAGTTTAAACTGATGCATCGTTTAAATGGTTATCAAAGTCGCAACCTGAAGTTTGCGAGATTAGAGATTTAAGGTAAAATATTGTGATCTCATTGCTCCAGAATGTCATATTCATATTTGATAAATTACTTCTCATATGTCTATTGGTTATTGGAATATGTGTTGAACGCTCTATATTTTATTATCACATATAATTTGCTTTTGTTGAAGCGTTTGCCAAACTTATTCAGTTGATTGCAAAGCCAATAATCATAAAGAGCAAACCTTTTAGTTTTTATTTGGGGTCATGTTATTCTACATATATATGGTAAATTACATCAAGCCAATACATTATGATGATACCTCCCCCATTATAATTGGTTTTTGGTCAGGAACCAAATATTTCTAATATGAGTTTTGTTTTACTCCACCAAAAAGTACAATGATGGGACTTTAAAAGAATGTTAGGAATATTGTATTGAGTATGGATCCCCATCAATAATATTTAAATTTATCAATAATATTTTTGTAATGAGTTGATTTTGATTGTTTTGAATCAAACATCCTAACATTCAGGGGAGAGAATAAGCAGCTATAACTAAATTGATTTGATTTGAAATAAATTATTGATCCTCACTCTAAAGAATATAAACTAGAAGTTCTAAAAATAATTCATTACTAGATTTAGTAAAGCCAGACATGTGTACCGACCTAAAGAGTGTGAGTAGATCACATATTCAGCTGCTAATGCTCCAAGTAAGATTTGTACCCTATAAGGATATATGTTAATAAGAGTCTATGGCATGCTTGAGGCATTGTAGACTAATCAATTCCAAATACATATATGTGTATGCAGGGGCGGACCTAGGCACAAAGCAGTGGTGGCACGGGACTTTGTCCGCGTAGTGTAAATTTCGATTTTTTCGAGACGGTTTTACCATTTCGTAGTGTAAATTCCGATTTTTCTGAGGCGGTGCTACTACTCATTTCAAATCTTAGTTCCGGTGCTACCGCTCATCTCAAATCCTGGGTCCGCCCGGTGGTAATGTTGACGGTTTATTGATGCGGATGAAAGATTTTCATAACATTTATGATGTTAGAGAAAAAGATGATTCTTTGATGATGACTGAGTGCGGTGACTGCTCCGGTTGAAAAGATTCTGGACCTTGTTTTCGATGAAAATTGTGAGTTGTGGACGATGCTCCCCATAGCATGTGGTGAAGCTAAATCTTGAAGATTGGATATGATAAAATCGTGCTTACGGAGGAGTGTTATCGTAATCAAAATTTTAAGGTGTTAATTAGTTGTGTTAATGAAGGTTCAGAACCAGTGTATTACTCGACTTAAATGTGAAAAAGCAAATGAAATTTTCAGAAGAAATTAAATACAAAATGAGAGAGAGTGCTGTGCTTGATTACTGCAAAAAAGGTACATGTGAACATGTGAATAACCCACTAAACAAAAGAAACTAAAACCTACTTAAAACTAGTAACAAACCAACGTGTACTACAACGTGTACTACTGACTTTCCTTATAATTCGGTCAACTCAAGGAAGCAGTAAACATGCTTTATTCAATTACTAAATGCAAATAATAAAACTAAATAATAAAAACTTAAGTCACGATTAAAAAATCCAACAATGTTATTTATGTAAACAATTAAGTAATAATTTGCTGTAACAAAACAGTTAGTCGGGGAATTTAGTTGGTTGTTGGTTAGAAATAGAAAGGCTGTGTTGGTTCATATGAGGGGCCAAACCATTGCGACTTTATGGCCATAACTACCCTCTGCGAACATGTTGCATGAAGGGTTATTACCCTTAGATGGTCATGCCCTTTAGATATGAATGTATGTATGTAAACAACCAACTTCTATGTGTAAAATACACCAGTTTCAGATTGATTTGGTGCTGTGTTTTTCTTCCTTATCTTCTAGTTTCCAACAATTCGGAATCAGAGTTGTTGATTTCATAGGTGGCACAGTATTGGGTTTCTAACAAGGAGGCTGGATCGAGTTTGTTTTTTAACCCTAGTTGGAAGGTATGAGATGTCGTTGATGCCATCAATTAGTTATAAAGAAGGTGTTAATTATTGGTAATCCTTATCCCTCAATGCATTACCAAGAATATATAAAGAGTACAAACAACCTTCCCTATAAGGGAAGATAAACAAAGAGATAATACAAAATATTTACAATTTGAATATAAATCTATCCTATATTTATCTTGGCTAACAGCCCCCCTCAGGAGGAGGACGAATGGTCAAACTGTCTCTGAAATCCAGGAAAAGTTGACGAGGTAGGCCCTTTGTGAAGATGTCAGCGGTAGGTAGACGGAACATGCAGAACTCACACATGACCCATAGCTACTTTTTCACGAACAAAGTGAATGTCCATCTCAATGTGCTTTGTTCGTTGATGTTGGACGGGATTACCCGAAAGATAAACAGTGGAAACGTTTTCACAGAATACGAGTGTGGATTTGCGAAGCGGTACCCGTAGCTCAAGAAGCAAATTACGCAACCAACCAGACTCGGCAACGGCATTTGCAACTCCGTGATATTCTGCTTTGGCACTAGATCGCGATAGAGTTGCCTGACGTTTAGCGGACCAAGAGATTAGATTATCACCCAAGAAGACACAATAGCTGGATGTTGATCTTCGGGTGTCGGGGCAACCACCCCAGTCGGCATCCGTGTAGGCGATAAGTTGACTGGGGAAGGATGGCGATAAATGCAATCAGAGAGAAATAGTGCCTTTAATATATCGAATAATACGTTTCAGAGCATTGAAATGCGGTTCGCGTGGGGCCTGCATGAATAAACACACCTGTTGGACCGCGTAAGCGATGTCGGGTCGTGTAAAAGTGAGGTATTGAAGGGCGCCGACAAGACTTCGGTAAGTGGTTGGGTCTTGCAGAGGCGAGCCGTTAGAAGCACTTAGCTTAGAATTGGTATCAACCGGAGTGACAGCGGGGTTGCAATTATCCATATGTGCTCGTTTAATAATGCTCTCCGCATATTTCTGTTGAGATAAGAACATACCCTGTTGAGACGAGTAACAAAGATCCCCAAAAAATTAGATAGGTCGCCAAGGTCTGTCATTTCAAACTCGCGCTTAAGGGAGGTGATCATCTCGGTTTGTAGGTGAGAAGAAAAAGCAGTAAGGATGATGTCGTCTACATACAGAAGCAAGTAGGCGATATCATTGTTCTTGTGGAAGACAAAAATAGAAGTGTCACTTTTGCTGCTCACAAAACCGAGCTTTAGAAGATGTTGGGCAAACCGTTGATACCAGGCCCGTGGTGCTTGCTTGAGACCATATAGAGATTTGCGAAGCTTGCAAACATAACCAGGATATAAAGAATTCGAGAACCCAGGTGGCTGGTGCATATAAATTGTCTCATGTAAGTCACCATGCAAAAAAGCGTTTTTAACATCCAACTAACGAATAGGCCATTGCTTCCCTAAAGCAAGTGAGAGTACAGTACGTATCGTAGCCGGTTTAACCACGGGGCTGAACGTCTCACCACAATCAACTCCTATCTCTTGAGATTTCCCATTGACCACCAATCTTTCCTTGTAACGTTCAAGAGTGTCATCTGCATTAAACTTATGTCGAAAAATCCAATGACAACGGATAATATTGGCGTCCGAAGGACGAGGCACTAAATCCCAAGTATTTTGTTTAAGCAAAGCATTATATTCAGTAGTCATGGCAGCGGTCTAGTTTGGGTCTAGGAGAGCTTGTTTTGGATTGGAAGGGATGGGGGAGATAGGTTGAGAGTGAAGAGAATAGACGGGGTTTGGTTTGAAAATACCGCTTTTTGAACGAGTTTGCATGGGATGGTGAGATGGTGAGGACGGAGGAGGGGGTGGAGTGTTGTCGCGTGTAGGTGGCGACGGTGGGGAAGGAGGGCCGGTTGCCGTAGTGGTGACGGGTTCGGTATCGTGGGAGTGGTGGATGATGTAAGGAGATACGGGGATATCTGTGAGGAAGTTATAAGAGGTAGGTTGATATTTGGAGAGATCATCAAAAGGGAAAGTATGCTCATCAAAGGTGACGTGACAGGAGATTAAGAATTGTTTGGTAGTGAGATCGTAGCATAAGTAGCCACGGTGATGAGAGGGGTATCCTAAAAAGACACAAGGTGTGGACCTAGGGGAGAGTTTATGAGGTGTAGTGAAGGAGAGGTTAGGATAACAAAGACATCCAAAAGTCTGAAGATAGGAGTAGGTTGGGAGACGGCGATAAAGTATCGAGGTGGGGGTTTGGTTATTTATAACTGGACAGAAGAATGTTTAGAAGGTAAGTAGTGAATTGAAGGGCAAAGTTCCAATAGGAAGGAGGGAGGGAAGCGTGAAGAAGGTTAGTACGAATTATATTATTAATTGTTCGAAGTGTACGTTCGGCTTTACCGTTTTGAGGGGAGGTGTAAGGGCAAGAAAAACGAATGTGCATGCCATTGGTGTCGCAAAATTGGTGAAATTGTGAGTTATTAAACTCGCGTCCGTTATCGCATTGGAAAGTTTTTATTTTCTTTTCAAATTGGGTTTGGATGTATTTGTAGAAAGTAAGAAAGACGGAGAAAACCTGAGATTTAGATTTTAAAGGAAAAGTCCAAATAAAATGGGAGAAATCATCAAGCATAATAAGATAATATTTATGACCAAGGTTAGATGCAACAGGAGATGTCCATTGGTCAGCATGAATAATATCAAAAGGATTATATGTAATGGAATTAGAAATAGAAAAACACAACCGACAATGTTTTCCCAAAGAACAAGCATGACAAGAACCAATACTGTCTAATTTATTATTGGAAAAAGAAAGACTATTGCTAAGTAATTTTAAAACGGACGCTCCAGGATGACCAAGGCGGTTGTGCCAAGTTGAGGAAGAAGCTGTGTGAAGGGCGATAGACGGGCTACGAATACTGGTGGCGGGTGGAAAAGGATAGAGCTCACTATTAATATTGCATCTGGTGATGAGTTTCCCCGTTATAAGATCCTTCACAGAAAAACCGTAAGGGTCAAATTCGAGAGAAACTTTATTGTCACGAGTAAAGGAACGAACAGAAATAAGATTTTTAATTAATTTTGAAACGTGAAAAATATTATTTAGGGAGAAAGTTTTATTATGATGGGTAAGGGTGGTGGATCCTAAACCAAGAGCCAGGATTGCGTTGCCATTACCTACTAAAATAGAATGTGGTTTGCTTAAACTAAATAAATGAGAAAAACAACCTGCGCCATTCGCAACGTGAGAGATGGACCCGGTGTCCATGTACCAAGTATTATCCGGCTGTTGAAGGTACATAGTGTTGAAAGCGGTTTCCAATTCAGTTGGAGTCATCGGTGGAGTAGCAAAATAAGGAGCTCCCGTATAAAAGGCTTGTGGCTGTTGTGTGGGCCGTGGGCCGGGACCAAGCAGGCCCATTTGATTTAGGGCTGTTGGGTATGGACACAGAGGCATCAAACGAATATTGTTAAATTGTTCTTCGAGATAAACAGTCCGAGTTGTTTTATTGTCTTGGAAAATGTTGGCAAGGCTGTTCCACAGCTGTTGAGCGGTGGCTCACGGTGTCATGACGGTCTGAAGCAGATCAGTGGAGATGGTGGCAAGAATCCATTGTTTGACAATGGCATCCAAGCGGTTCCATGTGGGTTGATCAACACCGGCCGGTTTTGGAGCAGAAGGATTGATGTGATCAATAACATCATAGGCGGTTGTGTGGATGTGAAACAACTCCACCCACGAAGCATAGTGAGAGTCTGTTTGGTTTAAAACGAGAGGGATAGAGTCTTTGATGTTGTTAACACCAAAGGTGGGATGAAAAGGAGATTTGGGAGGTTGCCGGCCGGAAATTTGAGAGAGAGAGAGCCTAATATGGCTCTGATACCATGTTAATTATTGGTAATCCTTATCCCTCTCAATGCATTACAAAGAATATATAAAGAGTACAAACAACCTTCCTTATAATTATGGGAAGATAAACAAAGAGATAATACACAATATTTACAATTTGAATATAAATCTATCCTATATTTATCTTGGTTAACAGAAGGTATAAATTAAGGGTAAGGCTGTCAATTCGGGTCGGGCTCATGTTATCGGGTTCGTGTCGTTTAGTTTTGGGTTAGTTTCGTGTCAACCCAATTTTGACGCATTTATTTTTGTGTCAGGTTTTGTGTCGGGTTCGTGTTGACCCATTCAGGCCATTTGTGATTGGCTAGAATTCTTTTCAGTTTTTGAATATAGTTACGAGTACGATTTTTTAATTCGTTTTAAGGTTTTAACTACGATTTTCTTTAGTAAATTTTCAAATTCTATGTTTGTTTTCCAACTTTCGGTAAGCATTTCAAAAATGATTTTCATTTATATTCTAACTTTAATATTCAATGTTCTTTTCAATTGCATTCAAACTTTAAATTCGGTATTTATTTCGGTTTAATTCGAATTTTGAATTTACTTTTTTGTTCAACTTATATAAATGAATATAATAAAAAATGTGATATGCTAATATTTTACCAAGTACCAATAAATAATGTTATTAAACAACTTAATAATTTAACATAATTCACCATTTAATAGAATTATGAATCGAATTCAAAATACTAACGTACCACCTATCAATAATCAAATGTCATAGTATCAAATCATATAGTTAAAATAGCAACTACCAAGATGATGTATTATTGTTTTAACAATAAATCTTTTATTGTTTATTTTAAGCATTTAACATTTAAGGGTTTTGTACTTTTGTTTGACGGTAAGATGTCACTCTGTTATTTGAATTCACAATCTTTTTTTTTAAATTTTAAGTTTAAGCATTAAAGAAAATCTTATAGTGTTAAAGTTTTACTCTTAAACGGGTCATTTTTAGGTTGACCTTAACCCGACCCATTTATTTTCGTGTCAACCCACTTTTGACCCGATTCACGTCAATCATAACGCACTGGTTAAAGTTTTTCTTGAGAGACGTGTGCGGGAAATGTGACTACAAAATTAGTTTCAACATCAAGTCGCAAGAATATATTTTTTTTAATCAATAAGAATTTCCAAGAATCAATATTCAGTTGACATTAGATTTTGAAACTGGCTGGAGCTCGAGCTGAGGCTGGGGCTGGAGCTGGGGCTAGGGCTGATTAATTGATAATCCAAGCCCCAAGCCATAAGCTACTTGAAAAAGTTTTTATTTTTTAGGCTTACGAGGGATTATGTTTTTAATAATCCCCTTAAGATTTTAACATCCGAACAAGGCTAGAGGGCTGGGGATTATAAAAACTAGAAGCCAAGCCCCTATAATCCCCCGTAATTAAGCCCGTTGCCGAACACACCCTTTATGATATCTAACACAGCAATCTAAAATCTACTGGCAGGAAGGAAGACTGTAAGAGGGGTATCTTATTCATTTGAAAACTGAATACACACACTCTGTTTAGGAAACAGAATAATTAGAAATATAAGACACGAACACTTGTTGCAGATTGTTACATATGAACAGAAATTCCCTCTTACCTTGTGGATCGCTACTCGTCTAATCAGATGAGTAGCTGCATACATAGTCAGATTCGGATTCAGAGTCACAGTCGTTATAGTTATATTGTCTATACTTTCCAAAAGGGACAACATTGTTGCTCCCACTGCAATTATCAAAAGTCACTTCGCGAAACCTTTCCTCACGATAAACTTCGGTGTACCCTTTGTGGTCACCAACTCTGACAGTCACGCTCTTCTTATGTTCGTCCTTCACTCCACTGGTTCCGTTCTTCCAGCAGAAGTCTCCACTAAAAGATTTATCTACTGACGTCGCTTTTCCATAGGATCCACTCTGCTTGTCTCCATAGCTTATTTGAGATTTTTGCTGGTAACTAGCTTCTCCTTTAACGCCTTTTTGCACTGTCACAGTTGATTGTGACGGATCAAGGAAGACAGAACCAATATATGATATGTCTTCTGAAGGCAAGCAGCGGGAATTCTTCGATTCTGCTGCCATTTTCAATGATCTAACTTAAAGTGACAACAATTAATGTAGCATAATCACTGTAAAGTTTAAGGAAAATAGAGCTAGCGGTCTTATTATTTTAATTGAGAACATAATTAAGACTCAAGATCATGAGGATTATATTGAAATTATAAGAAAATCAACTCCTAATCTAAATTGGAAGGTATGAACAATCTAAAACTAGATTTTTTAAAAATTACAGAACTTGAATCAACAAATATGATCGAAATGGATCGTGAACATTGAAGCAACACAATCATACAAGAATAGAAGGGTTTTTTTTGTTTTTTTGAAAGGCATACAAGAATTGAAGTCTGAGGCCTAAACTAGAATACTGTTAGAAAATTTATAGAAGACGAAGATAAGATTCAACTCTCCGAATTAACAGAATCATCTGCAGTTTGTGAAATTTATCAATAAAATGATTAATTAGAAAATCAAATCAAGAACAACATACATGAGAAATCATAAAAATATTTGTAAAACATTGATCATAACAGGTCGCTGTGCAGAATTACATACAGAGAAATGAATCAGATCTAATAACAATATAGTTATTAATAACCATATACAGATTTTAATTCATGATAATTACAGACGAGGATGGTCAACAAGAATCACCTTCAGTGTTTGAGAAATGAGGACTGAGAGATAGCTACTAAGAGACTATGAAAATTAAACCTGTATATATACAAAGGTGTACATTTATGCTGCTGATTGATAATTTTCTTTTTTTGGTATGAACCTGATATTTTTCATGCTAAATAGGAATGGCAACTAGGAAAAAGGAAAACCGAAAACCGACATAAACATGGATGGGGACTGGGACCGGGAAAACCCGATTATTTTAAATGGGGACGGGGACGGGTTTGATGATCCCCGCCCCGATTACCCGATTATATTTTAATATTATACTAAAATTAATTTTAAATGGAAAATATACAAATATTTATACACTTTCAAACAACCCAATTTTAATCGTTGTCTTTATTTGAATTGTTTGGTTTTGATATATTGTACATTTAGACTCTTTAAGACTTTAATTTCGTTCGGATATGTTTGTATTAGACACTACTACACAAAACATAATGAAGACCGGTTATTTTCATCATGGAGACCGGTTTTTCAACCGTTCTCTATTAGGGGAGATCTCTATGAAAAAACACATGGAGGCCGGTTATTAAACCGGTCTCTATAATAGACACATGAAGACCGGTTATAAAATCGGTCTCTATAATAGACAAATGGAGTGTAAGCAAGAACCGGTCCCCTTAAGAAAAACATAAACACCAATTATAATTACGAACCGGTCCCTTAAGGAAAACATGTAGACCGGTTGTAACAAAAGCCGGTCCCCATAAGAAAAACATAAAGACCAATTATAGGTAAGAAAAACATGTAGAACCGGTCCCCATATGGGGGTCTCTATCTCAAGCTATGTAGTAGTGAAGGGGATACCCGCTTCCCAGCGGGTTTTCCCCGTTACCCAACGAGATCCCTGTCTAATTAATCCCCGCGGTTTTTTAAGCAGGGACGGAAACGTTTTTCTTAAACGGGGATGGGGACCAATCCCCGCCCTGAACCCGCCCCGTTACCATTTGCTAAAAAGCAACTTAAATAAATAAATTTTAACAGCTCATTGTTAATTACAGTTTCAAAAGACGATAATGAAGATTAAAACAAATCCAGATCGACGACTCTTCATTATAATTTATAACACGGAAAATTTTCGATAAATATCACACTTTGTCAATAAAGGTAACTTGTAAATTTTTTTATGAATAATAATTTTAGTTTAGTTCATTTGTAAATTTCAGTTTTACATAAAAATAGTCAAGTATATAGAGATCGTTTCAATACAACCGGCCTGTATATTACTCGCCGCATATAAACCGGTCTCAACACATGTAAACCGGTGTGATAGAGGATTAAAACTGGTCTGGAATAAGTTAACTGGGTCTCAAAGTCTAAATAAATAGATTCCATTAGCCGGCATCACTATCTACGTGTTTTGAAACCAAAACCGGTCTTTATGTAGAGTCACATGTACAGACCGCCCCTTATCAAGACCACATGCATGTACAATCGGTCTCTATACCGATTTTAACGAGTCAAAAAACTAATACATGTAACTCAAAAATCAATAATTTTCAACTCAAGACTTAAATCATAGGTTTTTTTTTTCTGAAAAGCTCGGTCTCGTAGTATTTAACTTGTCATTTAATACAACATTGATCATAAGAACTTACCTCTCCATTTAGGAAGTTAACCTCAACGTACTATATATTTTTTCAGGTTTCTAATATGTTTAAACTAGTTCCTAGTAAAAAAATGGAACTTTAGTTGGTTACGAAACTTGTGTCGCAATCAGCTCTAGACAAAGCAACCTGGCCTCACCATAGATCAAAATACTTCTCGCTTTTCTTTTGAGATCAGAGGAGGTGAGACTTGAGAGAGTTATAAACTTATGTTATGATCAATACACTTACCACTAGGACAAAAGAAATTTCTTGTGGTTAATGCGCTACCTCTTTCATACACTACTACACACACGTGCTTAAAGACCCAAGCTTAAAGACCTGTTGTATTAACCCGGTCTTATAAACACATTTTCTAGACCGGTTTGTCTCCTAAAACCCAAAAACTACAACTCCCGCATGAATATGGTTTCCATACCGGTTTAAAAGCTCTCAAAACCGGTCTTTTTAAGTATTTTTAGTCCCTACTTCTTCCTATAATGTTAACACTTATGTAAACCATTTAGAAACCGGTCTAGAAAACTCTTAAAAACGGTCTTTTATTCAGTTTTTAGTGTCATTTACTTCAAATAGTTTCTAGACCGGTTGTAAGTCCTTTATATCAATTTTTAAGGCCAGCCGATTTGTGAAAAACCGGTCTTTATAACATTTATGAAATATGTTTACGTATAAAAGATTAAAAAAAACTTAAAAATCTGATATAATTATCCCCTAAATTACGATCTTTTTATTTCATAAAGTATGGAATGGAATAGAGGTCTATTTGCTTCTTTTT
>JAUEJL010062478.1:0-18143 GCA_032274825.1 Drosophyllum lusitanicum | reverse complement strand
CAATCCCCCCACGCTCTTCATCCATGAATTCCATTATCCAAAATGAACGACCAAGATTGGTTCTCGCAGTTCTCGTATGAAAAACAGTTCTCGTTTGAACCCTCATAATTTTAGTTGACTTTTTTTTTCTCTTTTTTTCAATAGTCTTTTTCTACAAAATATTTGATTTCAACAACAATAAAAGTACTATCGAATTTTTCATTCATTATTATTTTGCATCAAATATTTGTTGTCACGCGTGTAGTACACGAGTTACTTATCTAGTTAACCAATATAAGATATATTTATGAAACAAAATTAGACCTATCAATGTCATCTAAAAAGGAGTTTATCGCTTTGCATTTATGGTTAAAAACAATTAATCTCTTAAGTTTTCCTTGTATTTTGGTTTAACCCATAATTTTTTTTAAATAATTTGACCTCAGAGTTTCATTTACCTGCTACTTTGACCTTTTTACTCACTATAACAAGTTAAACTGAACCAAAAACACAATAATCGTTGATAACTAGGTTAAACTCTCTCCAAACACCTACCACACCCTCTATTTATCAAATGTTCTTCCCCTCCCCGTTACTTTCAAATGTTATTCTAGATGAAGATGAATTGTAAATGTAAAGCACCACCCATTCAAACCCTTTGAAGATGTTTTCACATGAAGATGAACCAATTCTGGATATTCATAGATCTCTTAACACCTTCCCCTTGAACAAGATTTGTTTGAAGATTTGAATCAATAAAATCAATTTCTAGATATTTATCGATTTGTTTCAATTCAATTAATTCATTTTTAGATGTTCGTCAATTTGTGATTTAGCCTCTTTGTTTTGGTTTTTTCACATCTGCGATTTTTTCAAGGGTGTTCATTGATCTTCATATGAGGTTTGGTCTTTCCACAATTGATCTGAGATTTTTCAATTGGTCTGAAACGTTCATCTGAAATTTAGGTTTTTGTCTTGGATTTTCCAGAAGTTCACCGAAGATTAAAAAAAGTTCGTCAAAATGTTCACAATCGATCTTCGTCTAAAATGTTATCGATTTTAATCTACTTGTTCATCTCTCTTGAATCTGTTCATCTGTTCAATATGTTGAATCTTTAAAAATTCATACAAAAATTTAAGAAAAAATGAAAAATAAAAAATAGATATAACCCTTGAAAACAATTTAAAAGGTAAGCAAAATGGCTAAATCACATACAAAATAAAACTTGAGGGATTAAAGCGATCGTCAAACTTATGATTAAACTACTTAAAAAAAACTTTAGGTATTAAACCAAAACTTAAAAAAAATTGTTTTTAACCGTAACATTTATTAAGCAAGCTTTTATTTCTTCACATAGACGAGTCACATTTTGGCCATGAATTTCTTACATATGTTACTTTATTACGGGGTATAACCTAGTCATCAAGATTTTTGTGAAGATCACAAGGCATTAAATTAATAAAATTTTAAAAACTATAATTTTACAGGAAGGAAAAAGAATACTTCCTCAACCAGAAAAAGATACAAACTTTATTATTTTTCATTATGGATAAAAATGTTTTAGCAAAACTGTTACACAAAAAGCATATACTACGGGTCTATCCTGTCAACTCGTCTTTTTTACCACCTCTAACAAGGGTGTTTGTGGCCAAAGTCGAAGAACTTATCCAAAATATTAACACTAAATGTGTACAAAGATCTCGATGCAATAAAATGCTATACCGAAAAAAAAATTTTGCTTCAAGAATTGGGTAACCTAATCTATCAACTTTAAGATATTACCATACATAATCCCACCTAGGAGGAAATAGGGAGGTAAAATGTAGATGTCGCAGCTCGACCCGAAGGTAGAGTGACTGCTTCTCGTGATCAACTTCAAAATATTCAATCAATAAATGGACCGCAATGCATACTGCATCGAAAGAATAAATTTCCACCAAGAGGGTATCAATGATGCATCCGATCTCGCTACATGAGTATACGAATGACAGCAAGACCAACAGCCGATATCGAGATTAGGGTTCCTATGCAATACTTGATAACATCATATTTTGCTGCTTCCAATTGGGCTTTTAAGCCATGAATTTCCTGACAAAATTAATATGATACTTACAAATTCAGGTATTGATGATTGTGCTAATAATCATGTTTTCATGGTGCATTTATAAAAACTTTACTTACCCGATCAAGCTTGTTAGTGAGGTTAGCGGTTTCTGCGCTCTGATTGGCCAGCTCATCACGGATACGTCTGCAACATAAGGTCAAAAACTCAAAATGATGATTTTACATCATAATTTGACATAACTGAATATTACATAAAGTTGTGGAAATGTGGATGCATAAGATTAAACCCAGAAATGTGATTATTTTAACAAGGTAAATCCCTCATAGCAAATTTTTTCTTCTTTTTTTGCAAATCCAGAGGTAATAAATCAGAAGTGAAAGTTGCAGTTTGCTCTGTATTTGTCTATTTTAGCAGTGAAAAGGGGGCTTTGAAATGATATGATTTAAAATTTTCTGACATGTTATACAAGAACCTTACCCTCTTTCAAGATTTAAATCCAAACGTTGACCTGCCGTGACCTTGTCAATCTCATATCTATACGAATAAAGAGTGACGATATTAATCATTTGGAGGGTAAAAAAGTAAAGAAATAAACAATTAAAATGAAAAAAATCCGAAGGACATACCTTAGTTCACTACGCATTTTTTCTATATCAGTACGTAATTTTTCAGTCTCACGTTGCAACATCGAGAAGTGATGCTCCTGCAGCATTTCATTGAGATAGATTTCATAAGTTTGTAACACCAACATTTTGGAAATACAACATACTTCTTGAAAATGGTGTGATAAGAAGGTAAAATTTAGTCCTGTCTACTTGAAAATTTTAGAAAAAATATTTGAAGGCCATCGTTTATCGAACATGGCAAAAGAATGTACATATAGTCATCAATGACCCAATGAAGACTTATCCTGCTTTTAGAGACAAATTTTGATTCAAATCAAATGGGAGCATGAATGAACGTTTGGTACAAGTTTTCATACTAACTGACTCGTGGCACACATAGGCATTCATTCTTGATGTGGTATTTCCTAAGTTCCAAATGTCGTATTTGTAAGCAAAGATATGTAGCTTCCTAAATGGAAAAAGTTTCTTTGAAATAAAAAACCCGATAATCAAATAAGGATCAATAACTTGATTCAAATCAAGATTCTGTATTCCGAAAGGCAATCAATCAGCAAATGAAAACTTGGTGAGTTTTAAGAAAGTGTACCTGGGAACTTTGTACTTCAGATTTAAACTTGGAGAGTTGTGCTTCTTGAAGCATCACTGTCTACACAAATAAACATATCCAAAAATTAAATACGTTATAGGGATTATATGTAAATCTCGTTAACGGATTTCCTAAATTAAAAAAGGAATAAAATACGTCAAAAAAACAACAATATGAAATTTCTTACTTTTTGCATTTCTGCTTTTGAGACAAACGTATCAGCCACGTTTTCCAAACTGTCATTAAGAACCTCAGTGATAGAAGATGTTATTGCTTCAGCCTGTTTAGTAGGAACACCTTGTGCTTCTAAACTCCTTACCTTCAAAAGGAGCCCTAATCAACTACTCAACCAGTTACCAAATAAACTGTTTCTAAACAGTGTTATCCAATCAATTTGATAATCTAGAGAAAAGATAAGGATTACTGTCAACAAAACCATTGATCCTTAAGAACCATTGTATTTTAAACACAAACAATTTTTTTTTTAAATGTCTTAATTCGTGTAACTGATAGTAGAGGTGGCATAATGACAAGTTGGGTAATAGGTCAAAAAGGGTAATTTGCTCATACATGTGAAAAATGACTGGGACAGGCCCCGCTGGGTTGACATGCATACACTTTTTATTCTTATTTTCCTTATAAACAAATTAATATGCTAAATAAGATTACAAAACCAAAGTTATTACTATATTAATCTAAACTAATCTTTTGACAAGGTTTTACCCATTCGAGTACAATGTGGGTGAATTTCAACCCAATTGATGTGTTTCCATTTCGCCTATGTTTGATTATTTGGTAGTTTTAAGGACCAACACAATCCATTAGAGATAAAGGACCAAATCCACCCGTTTTCCCATTAATGTTCAAAATTGTCACCTCTAAATGAGAAATCGCACTGCAACTAATGATTTGGCCTGTGGTTTGTTCTAGGAATTGATAGTTCCCACAATTTAATAACTTTTTCTGAAAGCTCAGCTTGTATTTCAACTCGTTTTTAAGCCGAACATCTTTCGGTGAGTAGTTGCTCTACCCACTTATAAAGTTATGATGGTGTACATCTTACCCATATGGTCGTTGTTGATTCTAGGTGCCATTCTGTTTGCGTGTAAATAGAAATACCCGAAAGAAATCAAATCAATATTAAAAGAGAGTTGTTATGGTTCTTGCTTTAAAGAGTAGCCAATGTCTTATAAGAAGGCCAAATCCTTGACACTTACACATCTTGGAATCTAATGAAACTCTAGATTAGTTTAACAGACTTTTCCCCATCGAGTACTAGAATTGTTTCATCATTTTCACGTCTACCCTCTCCCCTTTTTTTTGCACAAGAATCAATATTCAACTTCAGAATGTGTTTAAACTCCAAGGAATGAACTTATGAATACAACTATTTCCATTTCGTCCCAATTCACTGAAAAAAACCGATCCAAAATACACTTCTAGTCTCAAAATACAAACAACTTTGTTCTATTAACTTATGCCTGCCCAAAAGTGCTCTTCAACATTGCACACCAGAGCATTAGGGAGCAAGAAATCATAACAAAAATCAATAAGAAAAGTTTCTAGTTCTAAAATCATATCAAATCCCCATTCGACAAGCAACTATTTATCAACAAAAACCAACGTATACCTTACTGTAATTAAGTGTAGCATTACTCGAAGCAATATTCTAAATCCATCACAAATTGCTTATTCTAAAAGCAGTTAAATTCGAAACAAATCCTAGACAGTCTCCGTTTCAAAAACCTACATTTGGTCTTTCGGTGACAACTGCTAATGAAAATCAATCATACGATATTAGATAGAACTTAAAACAACATTCGCAACAAATTACATACCAGAGCCAAAGTATCGACGAGATGGACACGTTTGCCGTTAGGGTTTACGAGCTGGGAAAGATGTCTTCTGTAACTGTAATCACATGGGCTCTGTTTCGAACCTAAAGAAGTAGTAGCAAAACCGTATACGTTGTTCTTCATTGATTTCACTTGGAACCCTGAATTCATTCCAAATTGAACAACACGCTTCAATGAAGCAGCCATTTTCGATCGTAGAGCGATTCCTCTTTTTCTGGAGAGAATTTTAGGTTATACAAAAGTAAGAAATCTGTGAATTCAGAAATGGGGTGTGTGTGCTGGACACATAGAATGATGGAAAGCGCTCAAAGGTGGTTCTTGAATAAACTATCTCTAGTGTTTGTTTGCTGAACAAGTTTCAGATTTGGGACATTTAATATCTTAATGTAACTATTTATTAATGCTAATTAATACAATCCTCCCTTAATTTAATACCAATTTATGCAATATTTTATCAAAAATATTCTAATTGCTAACTTAGTTCCGATTTATGTGTTTTTTTGTCATGTTCATGTAATCAAAGTCGTATGATAAATTTTAAAACAAATTAACAACGAATAAATGTTTCTAAAAAAGTGTATATTATTTTAGCAAATTATACATTTTGTCCCTGTAGTGTTACATATTACATTTTTTGTCTATATGTTTATTACACGTAGAATCCATTTCGTTTTTTACATTCATGTTACACACTTAAATAACAAAAATACTCTTATTGTTTGCTCATAAAATAAATAAGTATAGATTCACTCGGATACATGGGATATCTGATGAAGAGTGATGGCTAATCCACAAAGGAAAATGAAGAACTACGTTAGAGAGTTTACATAGACGAGACCATGTAAACCACTATGTTGCTCAAGTCAGTGTTAGGCATGATTCCAGGTGTGAAATGCATATAAGGGGAGAAAGTATGAAAGGTGTGTTCATGTGGAATGATGTTGAGGGTCTCTACTTATAAATGGTGGGTGTCCCTTGAGCATGGGGAAAATGTAGACAATTGTCTCTGTCATAGCGGAGGCTATAAAGGTGGTTGTCCTTTTCTACCAGCGTATCGCTACGTAGATACCTTTTTGCAGGATTGTGTCGCCATTACTAGTGTCGACCAATAGGAGGGCTTGTTCTTGCGACATTAATGTGGTACATGTGGCCTTATGGGATCCTCTAATATTTGAAGGCGCGTGGTGGTTAGTCTATTTGTCTTTCCGGGTGTCACCCTAGCTTCTAGGCCCCAGTTATATTCTTTATTCTTACTATGTCTAGGTTTGCTCTAGTCGTGGGCAAAGTATTGCCTACGTCATTACTTATCTCTTATTTTCTTCATCTATTACACGTAGATTCCTCATATGTTCTTTTTTTGTGTCCGGAGAATTTCAAGTATATACTTCCAAAAATTTAAATTGTATCTATATCTTTATAAACCTTCAAATTACATCAATATCTTTATAAAATTATTAAACTCTCGTATGTATCCAAATATTTGTTTTAGGGTCAGTTAAATCATTTAAAAATAAGATTTCTCCGAATTTATTTATTAATAAAACTTTACTTTGTTACGCTTCTCTAAACATCAAACACCATTATCTTCAAAAAATTTAACATTTGTTTATATGTTTTCCTACCTTGAAGGGTACAACTGTTTTTTACATATACTTATATTGATATAGATAGGTTTAATGTTATAGTTTCTTAAGTACATTAAGAAAAATTATAAACCTTTGTTTATAATAAGAGTACATTAGTCCTATAAAAATATAACAAATGGCAACTTTGCAAGTTTTGTCTTTATTTGAAAATCTTGCAAATTTAGTTATTTTGTTAAAAATTTGCATACTCGTAGTTCTTTTTAGGGGTGCTAAAAAACAGAAAACATGTATGATCCGAAGTCGAAAAAACCAATAACCGAGGGAATTGTGTCCCAAAAACTCGGACAAAAGAGATCATGTGTTCTAATGTGTATATTTATTTAAATAAGTTTGTATGAAAATATATTCAAATGTTGTATTTTAATACTTTGTAGATGAATTATCGGCTCGAGAAAAGCATCACCATGAACAATTGGATGATGATTGGTTAAAAATATTTTGGACGGGTTGTTAGAACTATCTTGCAATTTAATTTTAAAGATAACTGGACATCAAGCTTTATTATTTTTGTTTTCACGTGTTCTAACACAAATTTACAATGTTTGTTGCTTTTTTTGTTATGAGCAATAGGATGATGATTGTAATTGTTTGAACTATTTTTGCTTTAAATGATCAGATACATTATCAAATCTATTATTGTTTTGCTTGAAATAACTATTAGGTGGGGTTAATGACAATATTATATATCATTTTAATAAATAAACATTCTATAATAAAAAATAATTTCAAAAAACCAAGTCAATGCAAAGTAAATTAATATTTTAAAAAAATAATAATTAAACCTTTCATATTCAATATTCTATCATATATATACTAAATATTTTAACTTAACTATTAGAAATTTTTTATAGCTTGAACTAATAAATCCAAATAATATATATTTTGAATTAGTTAAATAAATCCTGGCTTTCTTGTTACATCCATACCTATTTTATCCCGGTTAGACTTAATTTTTTGTTATAAGTTATATTTGCCTTAATCTTATTTGCTTGCTAGGATGTTATATGGAGAAACTGAAAATTATGAATCCATAGTATACTATTTGATTTTGTGATAAATATTTATAAATAATAAGTTTGTTGTGTAGTAATTATTTAAGTTATGTAATTAAGTTAATTTTAGGGCCAATTGTAGCATGAGTTATACTTGAGGGACTTGAAGTATAATTCTGCACTTTTGACTAAGTTTAAGGGGTCAAAGACCCCATTTCTTCTAGTTCAATTAGAAATTTAGAGAGTGTGAAAGAAGAAAAACTTTGAATATTCTTGTAAGTCTTTAGTGAATTCACAATATACTTTGCTGCATGTGAGAATTTCTTGAAGATTCTATGCAATTGAGGTTCAAGAACACCTGTGGTGGTGTTTTTTTTTTTGGAAGATCGACTTCATAAGACTTGGATTTGGTATCTTAAGTATGTTTTACTTTGATCTTTAGTATTATTCATATCGAATATAATAAGAAATTTGACAATCCATGTTGAATTGAAGTTTTGATACAAACAACTCAAGTTTTACGGCAAAATATGAGGGTTTCAATGGATCATTTGATTGAGTATTCATAAGATGCCATTGATGGTTGTTTTAGGTTCCGTTTGGTGTTACTAAACACATAGAAACAAGTTTCAATTGTTGCAATTGAGTTTGGAAACAAAATGGTTGAGTTTTGGAACAAAAAGTCTAAACTGAGTTTTTACAGGTGCTCGCGGTGCGAGCCATGTGCCTCGCGACGCAAGCCATGCTTGTTTATCCCATGGGTTTTCCAACAATTTTCTGACGGCGTGAATCACACTTCTTCGCGGTACGAATCCCTTGTTCATCCCTATACATTTGTTTTAAGCCTTCTAAATCCTAGTTATGGTCTTGAGATGATTCCCTATGGTCCATATACAAGGTTTAAGTGTTCTAAATACTAGAATAGCCATTACAAATGCCATGATCACTAAGCCATTGATTCTAACTCTTGTTTAGATTGAGTTGAGCTTGATCACTTGGTATTTGGCCTTGGGGTAGTGTTGGTATTGAGTCGTGATTTGTGATCCTCATCAAACTCAGAGGTGAGTGCAATTGGTTTTTCAAAACTCCAATACACATGAAAAACTAGTTTTATGAATCTTGATAGTCATCCTGATTAGAATTGGCATGCTATAATATAAGAATGTTTATGTTTAATGTGTTGAGCATGTTTATATAAATGTTAGGCATATTGTTCACTTATGATCATGGTTGATATGATTGTGCCTTGTGGTGTTCACGTATGAATTATAGAACACTAAGGTGGACTTATACGTGATAATTAATTGCCTTGAAGTGTGTTAGTTATGTTTATGGAGCACTAAGGTAGTATTCTTGTTATCTTGATGTTATGCCTTTGAGTGTTCATCATTTCTTTAGATTGGACACTAAGAATGAACATAGTAATAGTCTGGACTATGCTAAAGATGTTAATATGCTGATGTGTGTGGCACTAACCTTTTGGATTAAGAGGATTGTTACTCCTTGACCTTAACGGTGTTGCCAGGGATGTGATCCGAAGTGTGTTATACTCTCACCGAAGAGGTGAATGCCTTTGTAAGGTTCATTATACTCTTGATGGTTAATGGATTGGTACTATCCGAGGGGTGAACAGCTTGACATATCACATTCGGCTTAAGGCGATTGTTTAAAGCGTGACTTGGCGTAATGAGTTAACGTGGACTGCTTTGTGCTCCTTCACGAACACAGTTGGTGTGAGTTATTCTCCCTTTGGTTTTGTTGATATGGCTAGCTACTGTGTGGGATGCAATGGCCCATTGGAATATCCCTCAAATTATGTGTGTGGCGTGTATTTATTTATAACCAGGTTGGTTTGATATATGTCAATTGTATGATGACTAAGACTTGTTTGTTTTCTTTGATTTAAACGTTGCCTCACTAGCTTTATAGCTAACAAATGTTTTTGTTTATTTGCTTATTAGAAGGACGTGGTGAGGATGGGATTCTTGGGGCTTAGCTTTTGTTTATGCTTGTTTGGATGATGTCTATGTGGGTACTTGTGTATCTAGAGTTAATGTTTGTTTGGAACAACAATGGAGTAACACCAGATTTATAACCCACTTGTGCGTATTTTTGTAATCAAATTCTAACGGGTCATGGGTTAGCAATTTGTATGTCTTAACTACACATTATGACATAAGAACAGCTGTAAAAGTTTTATATATGTGTTTCAAAAGAAATATAGTCCCCGTGGTGGAGTAAGTTTTGAGCATAAGCTTCCGCTAATCTTGTATTATTAAATGAATTCTAAAAAGTTTTTAATTTAGAGTGGATTTCCTAAGGAATAGGGTGTTACGTTTTTTTAACTGGGTAATAAGCTAAATAAAATAGAATTATGATGCTAACATTCTTGTTGAATTTTACCATTCAATGTGACATTTTATTGAGCGGTGATAATTTAGAAAAGAAAAATACACCCATTTTTTCAAAACGGACAAATTGTCAAGTACAAAATATTTTTTATTACTACATTGCACGGGTACAATGCTATTATATTATAAAAATGTGTATAAAACTTAAATAATAATTCGCGCTATTTACGTGACCTCAATTATCAAGATATGCTCAATTTTCTACGACTTAAAAAAATACGGAATGTTACATAACTCCCGGTTAAAACATAAATTCAAAATAAGTAAACAACTTTGACTTATAAAAGTTAAATTTAAATTTAAATTTTAATATTAATGGATGGTTGAAATTCAAATTGATAAAAAGAAATGGATATGATTGTTTAGAGTTGTATTCAATAAAGTCCATTTAAAAAACATAGTTCTAAAATTTTAATATTCAATCATATGTGATTTAGTATATAAGCATATGTGATTTAGTATATAAGCATATGTGATTTGTAAAAAGCATCACATGTGAATTATGAAAAATTACGAAAATGTCACTCCACCCAAATGTTTAAAATTACGAATAATTAACATACTAAACGAATATTAGTCATTTAGAACTATGAATTAATTATGAACTATATTACTTTATTGAACACAACTCTTGTTTAATAGATATAATTAAAAGTAGTCTTTTATTTATATTTATTATTATTATATATATATATTAATTAAAGATAAGTTTTAATAAGTCGTTTAGTATGTTAACCAAAAAATTTGAAATTGCAAATAACCCCGAAGGCCTGAAATGACTTTACTTTTATATAAAATAGTTACTTTTTTTTATAAAGCATGTATTCTGAAAAACCTAGAAAATATAATTCGGATCTGTTCCACGGGAGGGACAAATCTCCGGCGAAGATCAGTTGAACAAAGTACATATTTTGTTCGTATTTTTCATATTCTCCGGTAAATTCGCGAATGGAAGCGATCAGGAAACAGGCGACGAAGCTCCGAGAGCAGGTTGCCAGACAACAACAGGTACAAACACACAAATCATTTGCTCTTAGTGTAAGCCCTCGCGGCAAAACACTTTCAGATCATTTTAATTTTGTTTATGACAGTTTGTTCGATAAGATATCCATGGAGGAATTTGTAACATGGTGTTTTTTCTTTGTCAAAGGTTATTATATCCGTTCGATGAGATGAGCTGCACTTATTTCAAATTTTGATGTCAAAAACTTGTAGTTTGCAAGTGAGAAACTAATACAGATGTGTAGGAAATATAACATCAACATAGTTATTTGTGTTTACTTTTGGTTTAGGAGACATCTAATTTGAATTTGTTAATTTCGATCTGGCAGCACTAATCGGTTCTAATCTTAATTAGGTCAATCTGTCACAATGTAGGTGAATTGTAGTAAATTTTGTTTATATTCAGTACTTATGAACCAGTGCTCTTTTTGTTCCGAAAGAAAGATTTATAAAAATTCAGGTTTTATGAACAAACCATCATTTTTTCTAATTTACAACTGATATGAAGTTGTATGCGGTTATGGCTTGGTTTGACTTTGGTCAAAACATAGAAAGCATTATGTGTGCATTACTGATGTTGTAGCTTGAAAACCGAACAGTTTATAACTAGCCATTGGAATCGTGGTATCTTTACTTTTGACCCATGTAAAGCAAGAGTGGTCTTTCATCTTTTTTACTTATTGAACAATTAGACCTAAAAAGTAAAAATCTATTATCATGTTCAAGAATGTCTATCATGCTTTGGTACCTTAGGTCATTCAAGCTGCATATTTTGGCAGATACTGCCACGTCCAATTGTAACTTATCATTTAGACGGATGTTGCTAAATGTATATGGCATTATGGCACCATAACTAGCTTGGCTGTCTGTGTGCAATATCTGGAATAGATCAAGCATGTTGCTTAAAAGATGCTCAGCGTTAGCAAGAATGGAGTTTCTAAAGTGATGGTGGTTTCCTTGAAACATAAATTTGTTGAAAAAGAGTTGCTTTGAAACAATTATTATACAATAAGCATGTGCACTACAGATTTATTGTGTAGTTTAACACTCTTAATTTGACATTTATCTAGCAAGTTATATGTTGTTGAATGACTCCTCCCAACAACAACAATACCTAATCCAGCAAATGCGAGGTATGGGGGTGTTGAATGACTCCTAATCATGACATATTGTAATAATGTAATATATTATTATCGGTATTGAGACTCCCCTAAATATATTGTTGGGGCAAAGGAATTATTTTGTGAGATCCAAAATTCTTAGTAGAAACATAATCTATTCATGTTATGAACAGAATAATGTGCACAGAATAATGAACAAAAGAATGTCTGGCAAATACAAGCCTTGCACTTCCTTACTGGTGTTACTACACTTACTATTTTAAAGCCATTCATCTACCATAATAAACCTGGTGTATGTATTTTGATTTATCTTCCGTGTTACATTGCATGAGTTGCATTCATTTGTGCAATTTAATATCTACATATATCTATAACATATTCAAACATAATTCAGGAGCTAGTCAAAGTTTCATATTAATTGTGTATATATATGGCTTTATTGTTTTGGTGGTTGCGCCCAGCACTTTAACCATTTCATGGTCAGGTTTTTGAGATTTGTATTATTATATATACTAATTAGTTTTATTTTACTAGACTAAGGTTGGAAGTCCCGACATGAAGCAATCTCGGCACAAAATAAATGAGTTAGGGTTGGGGATAGATGGGTTCAGGTTGTAAACAGGTCGACACGGGCTAACCTGTTTAATAAACGGGCCAGGTTTGGGTTGAACCTGCCAACTTGGTTCTTAGACCTATAATAGAAATGAAATATTATAACTATAAATTCATTTCTACTATTACAAAAATCCCAAATCCTGCTCATTCCTAAGTACTGCCTTGTTTAATATTTTTTCTTCCTAAGCCCTAACTCACTTGAACACACTTTCTCAGCTGCCCATCTCCCATTTCCTACCCCTCTCACCCTTGGTTAAACTGTTTGAAAACAGGGTCTGATTTTAATCTGATAATTAGTTGCTGATTTTGATCTTAAATTAGTTTCCTTTGTAATCTTGTAGTTGTGTTATGGATGTCAATGCCAATAGTCAAACAAACTAGTTGTGAAAAGGTTGACACGGCTAACCCATTTAACGTGTGTGGCTTAGGGTTCAACTTTTTGGCAGGATTAACTAAATGGGCAGGGTTATGCAAACCCGGCATGATTTGCCAGCCTCAACATACACCACATTGATTGCTCACCCTCTTTACTAAAATTCATATATCTACATAGGGTTATCATGTGAAGCCTTATTCTTTTGGATATTTTCCTTGTCATCACCATCTGTGATCTAAGTAATAAAATTGTCTTTTACTTTCAGGCTGTTTTCAAGCAGTTTGGTGGTGGGGGTTATGGAGGTTCAGATAATGTTGTCACAGACGAGGCAGAACTCAGGCTTCATCAGAAACTGGAAAAGCTTTACATATCTACACGTGCTGCAAAGGTTGTTTCTCAACCTCTTGGAGTTACTTGTTTTTCTGTATGATAGAACAAACAACTGATTCCATGAGTGAAGAGATGTTGCTGTTGCATGCGTTAAACAAGAGGAAGCATTTTCGACTCATTTACTTATGAGTGGGTTAATCACTTAATTGGGGTTATGTGATACTTCTAACAGTTTAAACGGACAAAATAGTGAAAGAGGAACGGGGACGAACATTGCCAAAAGGGTTGTTGTAATGGTTAAGACCTCCTAAATCATTTTATTAAATATACTTGGATTATTTTTGTAAGAACGTAGGTCTTCCAAATCATATGCGACACACTAATTATTTTGGGAAAAAAAGTTAATCTGAAAATCAGTTATCCAGTTAGATGTGGTTTATGGTCTTGGATTTGATGAAGCTCAATGGAACATAGTTCTCAACATTTCTAATGATAATATATATTTTTCCCTTCTTGTCCTTACATTCTTCTCCCATTTCACTTTCAGCATTTCCAAAGGGACATTGTTCGTGGTGTTGAAGGATATATAGTTACTGGCTCCAAACAAGTTGAAATAGGTAAATCGATGATGCTCGTTTCCAACCTTAATTTAAGTCCATATCAGATGAACCCAGAGAGAGAGATGTATGTATGTATGTGGACATACACAGATATACATAGTTACATACACACAAAGGGATATATATATATATATATATATATATATGTATGTATGTATGTATGTATATATGTATGTGTGTGTGTCTACATGCAAACCTACATATGGGGTTGTAAATTCACATGAAGATTTTTTTTGAACAGGAACTAAATTGTCTGAAGATAGTAGAAAATACGGTGTCGAGAATACATGTACTAGTGGTAGTACGCTATCTAGAGCCGCAAAAAACTTTTCACAAGCTCGTGCCCAAATGGAGAAAGAACGAGGGAACCTACTTAAATCGTTTGGAACACAGGTCTGTATCTCGTTTGGCTCTGGTACCATACAAAGAAATATCTTAAAGAAAGAATAAATTTATCATTGTAGAAATCTTATGATTGCGGGGTTAAAGAATTTAATAGCACTTTTTTAATCACCTTTAAAATTCCCAAATCATGCATAGGTTGCAGAGCCGCTAAGAGCGATGGTAATGGGTGCTCCACTTGAAGATGCCCGGCATCTTGCTCAACGTTATGATAGAATGAGACAAGAGGCTGAGGCACAGGTGCTTCATTTTGCTGTTATAAAAACTTTATGATTTTGCATTTATTGTTTGATGAAATCATAGTCTACAGTCTTATGTTATATTTCTACTTTTTTTACCATCTAAAATTACTAGGCTGTTGAAGTTTCTAAAAGACAAGCAAGAGTTAGAGAAGGGGCAGGGAACCCAGACATGATTATGAAACTGGAAGCAGCAGAATCAAAATTACAAGATTTGAAATCCAACATGGCAATATTGGGAAGAGAAGCTGCATCAGCAATGGCTGCTGTTGAAGCTCAACAGCAAAAGATGACCCTCCAGAGGTTAATTTCCATGGTAGAATCTCTCAACTTATTGAGCTAATACAATTTGATATTTTATGATGTTTTATCTGAAACAACTTCTTTTTTTTTTTAAATAATAAGATTGAGTCAGAACGTGCCTACCACCAAAAGGTACTTCAGATTCTGGATCTGCTTGAAGGCGAGGTATGCTGTATATGTCCTTCATACTTTTATCATGTAATATTATAATGGTTGAATTGGGTACATTGTGTAACGGGTGTGGGTGGAAATTAGTTATTCTTTAATGCAGATCAAAACGAGCTAGTCTGGGTTGGTGTGGCAGTGCTTTTTGTTGTTTGTTTTAAATTGTAAATAAATGAAGTATTAAAATGACAACCAAATAACAAACCATTTATAAAAGAATTTAGAAGATTGTAAGCATTGTGCAACTTTTGACCCTTTGACTTGTTCAACCCATGTCGCTTGTTTCAGTTTTAGCAGAGTTTTTAAATTTTACCCATTTGACCCGTTTTTAATTTCTACGTGTTTGACTGTTGGAGATAAAATGCAACCCAATTTCAAGCAAATGGGTTGAAATTTCCACCTCTACATAAATCTTTTATGAGTTGCTATAATTTGTTGATTAATGGTGTGTTTGGCAACATGTAGATGTTATCAGAGAGACAACGAATTGAAGCAGCTCCTACTCCAGCACCTGTAGAAACACCTCCACCTCCATACGAAGATGTAAATAATGTGTTTACTTCTCCAATGCAAAATGGTTCAAATGATGAAGTCGATTACTTTTTAGGAGAGGTAAGTCGATACAAGTTTGTTGGAACCAATTAAACCGTCATAATTTTTAAATTTTACAAATACCACGTTTTAATGGTTGGTTAATGCCCAACTTCCATTGGAATCTAATCCATCTTTTTCAGGCAATGTACACATATCAGGCGGAGTCTGATGTGGAGCTCAGTTTATCACTTGGAGATTATGTTGTTATCAGAAAGGTATGAGTGTATGACGTCTGCTTCATTTTTGGGTATTGATGGTTTCCAATGATGTCTTACATTTTTATTTGTTAACCCCTAAAATAATGATTTTTTCATTCACTGTAAATTCTTTTTTCTCGCCCATGAGTGCCCTTTAAAAGCGTCAAGAGTAAAGGTGGAAAAATGTGTGGGTCAGATAGATTGGGTAATGTCTCAAATCGGCATTTCTTTATACGGTTGGGTTGGGTTGACCCGAAACACATTTTGTACGAGATTTTGATTTTCTATTAATAGTTAGTGTGTCAATTATGATTACCAAAATTAAATTATTTTTGTAGTAATATAATTTTGAATATAATGAAGGGCACTGCTTGGAAAGAACATACTTTGTCTAAATTGTCATATATACAATGGACTACCATCTTTCATTTTTTAAGCAAGCTTTATAGAACTTACATGTTATGCAATGAGTTACTTGATGCATTGATTGCAGGTTTTTTTCTATTTTTATTTATTAAATATTATTTTAATCATAATTAGGGCCATTTTATTATTATTTTAATGCCAAAATATGGTAATTATTTTGCAGGTTTCTAATAACGGTTGGGCTGAAGGTGAGTGCAAAGGGAAAGCAGGTTGGTTTCCATTGGGATATATTGAAAGACGAGATCGTGTTCTTGCAAGCAAGGTAACAGACATATTTTAGACTTTTTTTTTCTTTTGCACATTGGAATTGTTATTTGTATACAATTTTGGTCTTCGGATAATCCAAACAGAGAGCTTTACATGATTGTTCTAACGAAAGAACTCATACTTCCATTCATTGTACTGTACATCCTCTTCATTTTCTTCTTTTTCGGTTTTGCGATCAATTCTTGGTTTTGCTTCTTTTTCAGTTTTGTAATCGATTCTTGGTTTTCTTCTTTTTCGTTGGGATTTTACCGCCGTTTTGATAAATATTGTATAAATCCCTGATTCAGTTTTAATGTTTTATTTCTTTTGCAAGACTTATGTGTTTTTTTCCAGGTAAAAAGTTTATTGTACTATGCATTGATGTTTCATTGTATTATAATTTGAATTTACCTGCAAATTGTATAATATTTCTATGATTATATCTTATTAGTTTTTATAGAACAATATTATGTTACTAAATTTTATAGAACAATAAATCTTATCATATGAACATGACTTGATTTTTCTTCAATAGATTAGTGGACAAATGTCTGGATTAAATGTCTGCAATTTATGGTTTAAACTGGTTGAAGTTAAAGAACAAATAGCGTACGAGTCAAACCTCACTCAATTAAAGGTGATAAATTGACGGGTTAGTCATGTCGGATAACGTAGTGCAGGGTTGCTAAGAGTACAAAGAGTGGTTACACACTAAAACACCCATTATACCCCCAACTCGGTTTTTTTCTCCTATCATTTAGTTAACCATTTAGCCCTGTAGCGATCACTTCCCACCACATCAAATTATGGGACTCATATATTACCCAACCAACCAATTAAAATTTAACAAGAAATAGTAAAAAGTCAAAGGGGTCCACCTCCCCTCACCAAACACTAGGGGTGCTCAAAATATTCGAAATCGAATCCAAAAACCGGTAAACTATACCGAAATTTAGGATAATCAAACCGAATATTTTAATGTTTTCGGTTTGGTTAACTGAACCTAAAAAAATTTCAGTTATTCGGTTAGGTTACGGTTCATGAATTTAGAGAAAGACGGTTAATCGAGAAATTGAAAACTTAAAAAATTCAAAATTTCATTTTTATGTTTATTAATATAACAAATTAATCAATATCCATATATGATAATTATCTACTCATAATGAATTGTTACCCAAAGTTAATATCTATATTTTATTTTTCAATATAGATATTAGTAGATAGGGGAATGTTCCGTTGAGAACCGTTTTTATTGCGAGAACCGCGAAAATCAATCTTAGCCGTTCATTTTGGATAATGGAATTCATGGATGAAGAGCGTGGGGGGATTGAGTGTGGCAAGGTGC
>JAUEJL010062467.1:0-18144 GCA_032274825.1 Drosophyllum lusitanicum | reverse complement strand
CTATGTGTATAGCTAATGGTGCCACGTTGAACCTTTTTACAGGTAAAGATTAGAAGGCCTGGTGAGCCGGGTTGCTTTTGCATGTTTATTGTACCTCTGGGATGGAACACTGATGTATTGTGTAAATATGAGATGCTATGGTCGGTTGTTGTTGTAGAGTAACACCAGACAGTATTTTGAATGTGAATGTTGATGTCAAAACCTATTGGGTTAAGTTTCCGCTGCATAGTGAATTATAACTAATCGTGATTAAGTTCACATTTATGAGAAACGCAAATTTTTGCTAATTTTGTCGTTTTGTGAAGCCGGTGTTACACCGTAAATTGAGCAAAAACCGATTTAATGGGAACAAGACACTCACAATTTCACTCTTCACAGATGTGTATCTGATTGATTAAACTTGATTAATGTGAATTTTGTAGAAGTTGATTAATTTAGGATGATGATGAAACTTAATCAAACCCGTATAATATGTAGCCTCCGATCTTCAATCTTAAGAAAACTTCAGCAAAGAATCCGACCTTCGGGCTTAATTCCTCAACTAGTTGGCCCTTTGATATGCAAAATCGCCATTTCGGGAATTTGGTATGGAAATTGTAAGTTAGAGTACGAGTTATATATATGTATATATAAACCATTTAAACTGCAATATGTCCATTTACATGTATCTTGTAGTCTTTAATATAAGTTATTTTTACCACTTTTTGTGAAAAACAAGAGGATCAACCACTTCTAACTCACCGACATTATAGTCGAATCTCTTCTTCCACCTGCGATGTACAAACCCTCGTTGAGATGAGGGTCGACAGTTAAATTAGTATATTTTCATATTTTTTTTCCTTTTGTCTTTCATTTTATACAGTTGAAAGATGTTGACCTCAACAACTCAATCATGTTGTGATTTTTTTCATACGAACTGTAGCTCATGTGTATAGGTTAAAAGGGAATCTTAATTTGTGAGTTGGTTTGATTGGAAAATGAGTTCTAATCCAAAGTGTTGTTTTTAAACCCGGTAGATGGCAAAGGTGTTTATTCGAAAACAGCAACATGAACTTCAAAAAATAATTTTGAAAAACTAATAAATCAAAAAGATATGAGGTGATATTATTTGAATACTAATTCACAGTTACCAATCACTAATTTGATAATATTTACCTACTAACCCGAAAAATAACATAGAAAAAGAATTGTTTTTGAAAGAGATAGTGTGTGTGTGCAGGAGAGAGAGTTTATTTTTCTAATAAAAATATGAAAGAAAGATGGATAGATTGAAAAAAGAATCTGATTTATACACAACATGTACAAGTGATTAACAACATATGATACAAACTAATAAGGCATCAAGTTATTGTGTACAGTTAATTTTGTTATGTACGGATCACTTCAATTGAAAACTGACAATTACCAATGTTTGAAAGATAAGAGAGGAAGGGAGGGTTTATATGAGCTAATGTGACGGAAAGATGACAAATAGGAGGGAGACCATTCCCATGTTCTTCATCTTAAAAGTCAAACTCAATAACAAGATTATAAAACATATAACTAGTAGATTATGAGGGAGGAAAAAGTATTAGGTAATTCTTATTTCGACACTAAGTCCACAAAGTGTCTTGTCTTGTCTATATGTAGTTTCTGATTTCTAAATGTCCTAGTAATCATCTTAAAATCGATCATTAAAAATTCATCTTTATGGCTTTGTTTTTTTAGAATTGACAAAAAAGGAAATCTAATTTGAACTAATTACTAACTAATGTATTGAAATAAGCTTCATTCAGAACAATTAGTATAAAAAAACCAAAGAAGACTTTCTACTCAATACAAATCGAATGGATATAAATAAGGGATTTATTATTGAAGTAGATTAAACGTTCATCACAACTTTGTTTAAAAAACGATAAATATTAAACGAAAAGACATAATTGTATTTTTTTTATAAGTTATCGACCATTATTGTTATAATTACAGTAACAAGGTAAAGTTTTTATTTGTTATAATTTAAAAATTAAAATGATAAAGTCAAGAATATAGTTAAACATGACATTTTAAAATGTTATAAAGAGTACATATGACATCTGTAAATTAAGGATTAGAATCATTTAATAAATTTGATATATGTTAACATTTTATTTATATGAGAAGATGTTAAAAGACACCTTAGTAGTTCCAAGTTTCTAACACCTCCCCTATGTTAATTATTAACTGCGTCAGGTTCTATTTTCACAAGTTTCAAGTTTGATTCTATTTTTGATTCTTGACACAGCTACAACGATATCCAATACTGAAATATGAGAGAGAAAAAAACATAGACAGTCGAATCTTTATCCGTAAGTAAGAGACAAGTTGCATAGCAAAGAAAAACAATATATAGATCATAAGACCATGAGTTATACCTTTTTTTTTCTTTCCCTTACCCAATGCCACATCATTCCCTCTTTTATTTCTTTCTTCCTACCCAAATTAAGTGTTATACATTTCCCTTTTTTATCCAAACTTTCCCCACTTTTTTTATTTTTATATTAACATATTTGTCATTGGATGGGGGGGGTGGGGGGGGGGTGGTTTGCTTCTTCTCGATCAAGCCTTGGAACCCTCTCACCTTACTCGATGTTGAAACCCGATTTTGCATAATAGTGTTCCCACCCTTACCCGATGGAACCCGCTACCATCGTGTTCACCATAACAAATGGTCTAATACATAATACTTTTATCTGTAAGTAAAGAGACTGATTGCCGATTGAACCAAACATTTTCTTTTTTAAGTTTCATGACAATGTTAGAAATTTTTTTCTTAAGAATTAGTACATGTAAATTGCAAGTCAGACAATGATTTGACTCGACTGTCAAATTCCATCATTTAATGAGGAAATGTCGGTGACCTTTCCCGCAGATCACAGCAAAGCGTCAACCACGGTGGTGTGATTCCAAAGCAAAAACTATTCAATTTAATTTCAAATCGAAAGCGTTATCGATTTGATTTCTACAACAAACTCCCAATCTCGCAGCATATTCTTCGCATCAAAAGAAAGAATCGTTCGGACCTCAATTTCGTATGTTCTAGGGTTTATTTCGCGCCTCATTCTCGTTGTATTGATTCAACTGCCGCCAGTTGAAATTGAATTGCGGTGGCCAGAGCTGTCAGATCTAAGGCTAATCCATACCTACTTTGTTTTCTGAGATCATATCATCGAGGTCAGTCTTTAATCTTATGGTTTGGTCCAAACTACTCGATTGATTGTCTGAGGAAGGTCGATTTTGATATCGAACTTACAAGATCTGAGCTCGGAATCCTATCAGGAGCTTAATTGATCTTAATTTATTATCATCATAACTTAAGATCTGATTGAATTGAGGTTTAACATGTATTATACTTCGTGAAGCGGTTATTAATATTATAAATGCACACGAATATGACTTGTGATTTAGTGTGTCTAGTCATTGATTTAGGTTCTGGATTATTTATAATGCAGTTTGTAGTGTGTTGATGAATGCTGATTTGTGTTGGTTGTGAATTACTATTATAGTTTTGACATTTATAGGCGGGAGAAGCGAGTAAGGCAGGGAGGATTTGGATGATGAAACAAGGGATGATAGAATGCAGTGTCTGTCATTCCAAGTTAGTGAATCCGTCCGCAAAAACAGTCTCGAGGGCTTATGACCGGCATCGAAGCAAGTTTTCGAAAAAGCAACGTGCACTCAATGTACTCTTGGTTGTTGGTGATTGTATGTTGGTTGGCTTACAGGTGATTCCTCATTAGACTATAAGAGTCAGATTTGTCATTTTGTGTGTGTGCTTTTCTTTAAAAGAAACCTTTTGGGACTTTTTATAGGCCTTGTGTTTATATCTTATTTGATTATTATCCCAATTCTCAACATTGAACAGATACTCCTGAGGCAATTTCACCAAAGAAACAAAAAGTTAAAGAGAATCTACCATTGTACATATAAAAAAATGGCTATGTTAACTCCCATTTATTGTCATTCACTGTCACGTTATTCTTAGAAGAATTCTTAACAACCAAACTGCATTTCAATCAAAACAGCTGACTAAATCATTTTGTTTATCCAATGGTGAGGAGTTCTGTACATATCCAATGGTTCTTGCTTGTCTGTCTGTAGTAATCTTTTTCATGACGAGCAATCTTTTTATTACAAACTGTTACTGCATTGAAATTTGTAGGTATATTAAGTTGTGCAAATATGTTCATGTTGCATAAGTGGTCAGTGGCCTAATATATTCATTTTCTTTTACAGCCAATTTTGGTGTACATGTCCAAGGTTGATGGAAAGTTCAAATTTAGCCCCATCAGTGTTAACTTTCTTACAGAAGTTGCAAAAGTTATCTTTGCAGTTATAATGCTTCTTATCCAGGTAGGGATTTCATATTTGAATGTATATATGATGTGCTTTATGTCGATTAATTATTCTGTGGAATTTTTTATGATCTAAGTGACTAAGTTGTTGAAGAGTTGAGCTAGATAAAAATATGTGCAAGATATTGTTCTTTCATTTAGTTATTCCTTAATATATAGTACTAACTCTTTTGCTTAGTTTGCATGATTTTGTTCTCCCTTGCTGAAAAAATATGGTTAAACGAATTGTTAATCCTTTCTTAATTTTCAGGCTAGAAATCAGAAAATCGGAGAGAAGCCACTTCTTTCTATCTCCAGTTTTGTACAGGTAATGTTGACAAGTTTCAATTTTGGGTCAACATATTATGGCCATGGTTAGGGTTCTTCCAACAAAGAAGGCAGCATAAAGTACTAACGTGTAGACTTCATATGCTTCGGGACATTTTTTATTGGATGCAATTGTACTTTTACTTAGCTGAAGATGCAATTTTCTTACAATATATGACTTGATTTTCTTAAATGTCTGCGCTGCTGCCCTTCTTGTCATTTTAAGCATGGGAGTATCTGATGTGAGTTCTTTTAATGAGATATTAGTCAGTGGTCATTGTGAGATCCACTGCAATTTTTTTTTGTTTGATGATCTTAGCTTGCTAAATATTTTCTTATTGGCATTTACCTTTTGTTCTACATGCCTAGCACAGACAATGTTTTAGAAGTGCAGCAGTTGTTTTATATTACTAAACAATGGTGCAAATTGATTTTACTTTTTTTGTTCTAAGCTGTATCCTTAATGCCACCAATTTGTGCTTTATCCTAGTTGACTATCGTCCAAAGGAGAGGTATTTGATGGATCAATATATTTAAATGGTAGATAGTGAGGTTGACATAAAACCTTACATTAAAGTTGGATGGTAAGAAATAAGGTAGCCCAGACAACTGAAAGGAATGAAAATATTGTTATTTGAGAGCCTAAGAACATCTAATAATTCACATTGCTGGTTTACTAATGTGTTTGATTTTAAAAAAGGTATCTGGCTTGCAAATGTTACAAGAATTGAATCACACTGTTGATTTATGAATCAAAACATGTATTTGGCATCTGCATTTATTGAGTCCTGAAGATGATGTTACATGCTGTATCTATTTATGCGTCAAATTCTTTCAGATTCTAGAACCTACACATTAATTCTTTTGTGAAAAAAAACAACAATCTCGTGGTTTGATGTCTGCCATGTTTTTCTGCAGGCAGCGCGCAACAATGTGCTTCTTGCTGTTCCAGCGTTCCTCTATGCTATTAATAACTATCTAAAGTTCACCATGCAGGTACATTAATGTAGAAGTTCTTTTGGTATAACAAGTATTTCTAGAGAACATAAATTTTAGACTGGCTAATATGAAAATGGTGGTACAGTTCAATTTTACTATTGATTGCAAGCAGAAGGAATGGCTATGATGAAACTTAAATTATAGTTCTAGAATGAGTTTGTAGGTATACTTTGTGCACGTGCTATAAGCTAAACCATCACAGATTCAAAGTTATGCCGATTTACAACATTCGAGCAGTTTACTTCTATAATTGTTTCTTTGACATGTTTACATAAGTTTTCATTAGTTAGACATTAAAACTCAAGTCTTTGAAAGACCAAGGGTGGTGCCCATAGATACATGTTGGTACTTCAACAACATGCCGCGATTATCCTTAAACCAAACAACGAACAAAGATGATGTCAACATAAAGGGAAGGGGATGACAATATTAACGCTCATTTGTTCATAAGTAAATGTATTTGTCTTTGATGTTTTTTTCTGCTTAGTTGCGAACGTTGCGTAGAGCTTTTTATTAACCTTGAAGCGTAATGATATTAGAAGTAGAAGAAAGAACTTAATATAGGTGGAAATAAATCCATGAGCATGATTAGGAAAAGCAAATTTTCATTTAGTGACATATTGGCTTATGATGCAGCTGTATTAGAAAGATATTTGTTAACTTTTGGAACATGTTAGCAAATCATTATGCATTGCATAGCGTAGCAAATCATTATGCATGGCATAGTGATTACCAAGCAGCTAGATACCTTTGCTACTTGTCCAATGAAGTTGTTTCTTCCATGTTTTGCTTTTTTTTTATAATATCGATCAAATCACTGATCATATGTTTTACTGATGATCACTGTCAAATTGCATGTAACAGTCCACTTGCAATATCTAAAAATATTACTTGGAGCCTGTTATCTGATATGACACTTTTTTTGCAGCTCTATTTTAATCCTGCCACTGTAAAGATGCTAAGCAATCTGAAGGTAATTATCTGTTGTGTTGTTCCTCATGCTTAACTATTGTGCAGTTTATTTGATATATAGTATAGAGACAGATGTTGATGGTTTAAGCTGACCCTCTAATGCCTAATTTCTATTATATGGACCGTAGTCTCATGTCTTAACTTTCAAGATCACATAAAGTTTTCATCCTTGCATCAATATATCTTATCAATCAACTGTTCTGAGCTGTGAATGTGTTTAGTATCTTTCCATTGCCATGTGTTGGCAGATTTAGTTTTCTGGGTTGATATCTATTGGCAAAATTGTTCTCATGCAGAAAATGGACACACTTTTGATACACACATATTCCCTGTTTTGGATTATGCATTTCGTTATTTTTCTTGTTGAACCCTAATATTAACTGGAAACTCAGGTCTTGGTGATTGCGGTTCTGTTGAAGATAATAATGAAGCGTCGATTTTCAATAATTCAGGTCTGTTATGAGTTTCTAAATAGGTTCTCTTTTTCTTTGTGTTTTTCATGAGATCGGTCACCATATAGAATTCAATTTGTACGTGTGTTACCTGGTAAAAATTATTTAAACAGATATCCCTTTGGTTTCCTTCTTTTCTCCAGTGGGAGGCTCTTGCTCTGTTGCTTATTGGAATTAGCATAAATCAAATGCGTTCCTTACCTGAGGGCTCTACCGCGATGGGGCTTCCAGTTGCAATGGGTGCATATATCTACACACTTATCTTTGTAAGTTGGTTTAGCATTCCTTGCAGACTGATGTTGACTTAATTCTGCTCGACATCCAAACATACCGAAATGAAATGCATAATGCTTTGTTATGATGTATTTTAGCATCTCATTCTAGTTCTCAATACAGTTTGTATGATTTAACATTTTAACTAACTAACTAACTTGAGTGGAATATACAGGTGACTGTTCCATCTATGGCATCAGTCTTCAATGAATATGCACTCAAGAGTCAATATGATACAAGCATTTACATGCAGGTGATCTTGATATTGCATCCATTAATGTACAAAACAATTCTTCATCTTGTGTCATGTGTAGCAAGTTCTTCAACTATTGATTTACATTAAAAACTAATTATGGCTGAAAGGAGATTGCTTTTGCTTTATTTCTTTTTTTCTTTGTTTGCATGATTCAATACAACTGGAGAAAGATTGGGCTTTTCTTTTCCTTTTTTAGAACGTGCTAATGTACTTTTACTTTTGTCCTGTTTTAGTCATTGTACTTTTTTTGTACATTTGAGTCATTAAAACATGGCTTTTTGTCCTGATTTGGGTCATTATGCAGTTTGTTTGTACCATTTCGATCATTATGCGGACTTGCTCAATCCTGTTTGGATCATCATTAAAATACCCTGTCAAACCCAAATGGGACAAAAGGCAACATATTATGGACCCAAATGTACGAAATGTAAAGACAACGACTAAAACAGGATAAAAATGAAAGTAGACTTTAGTATTTTATGCAAAAAAGCCAGAAACATTCGATAAGAGTGGCTTATGTTGGTATGATGTCGCATTCCTATCTTTTACTGATAGACATGGTACACATGATCCAAGAGTAAGCCATATGTATATATAATATATGTATGATCCAAGAGTTAGCCATCTCTATATATTCACTAGTACTGATAGTCATCGGGTTGTAATTGGCGTTGATTTCTCATGCAACTCCTTTTTCCTAAATGTGCTTTCTTTTCTGATGTAAATCTAGAAACGGGTATTAGAAGTGCTTTCTCTTCTGAAAATTTTGCCTTGTTGAATCGCAGAATTTGTTTTTATATGGATATGGTGCCATTTTCAACTTCCTAGGGATCCTTGGAACTGTCATTATTAAAGGTACTAATTGATCTGGGTATCCAGTCTCCCTATCTGCATTTCTATCGAGTTGCATTTACATTGGATATGTTTATAACTAAATCATGTATAATCTTCTTCCTTGTACAATAATGATGGCATGCAGTTTATTGTTCATAAGGATAAATATATAATAACAGATTAAGACGAATCAGCAGATTAAGAATCAAATTATAAGAACAGATTAAGAGGAAGAGAAATAGGAATTAGAAGATAGTTTCATTCATCAGATGATAATAAAGGGTTACACAATCAGAGAAGATTCAGCAGATCTGATATCTTCCTGCCTGAGCACAGCACAAGAGAATGTGTGTAAGCCCAGTTAAATACCTGTTCCAGGTGGACACGATGTAAAATTAAATGCATCCAGCAATTTAAGAGGAGACCAGAAATTTTGACTGAAAAGATTTACATTGTATATCTTTATTAAGTTAACCATCTACAGTATAAGCCTGAGCTTTGTGTGATTATGTTTTCCAGGTCCTGAAAGCTTTGATATTTTGCAAGGACACTCAAGGGCTACGATGCTTTTAATTATAAACAACGCAGCACAAGGAATCTTATCTTCATTTTTCTTCAAATATGCTGGTAAGATTATAAGCATGCTTAAAGGCTATTATTAATTACTTTTAGAAAACTTTTAGTTAGAAAATTTCACAGCACTGTCATTTTGGTCATATTGTTAGTATCTTCTGATATTCTAAAATCGGTTTATGGCATGCAGATACAATTTTGAAAAAGTACTCGTCGACAGTTGCTACAATCTTCACAGGCTTTGCATCTGCTGCTTTGTTTGGTCACACTCTGACTATAAATTTTATGCTAGGAATTTCTATTGTATTCATCTCAATGCATCAGGTATTTCATCTCATGAGTTTGTCCTCTCTACATTCATCTTGTTATCTGATCTACTCTCTTACCCTCCATTTCATCCTTTTTTAGTTTTTTTCACCTCTTGCTAAAGTTAAGGAAGAGGAAAATAGTGTATTGGAGTTGGAGCCTGTTCAGAGCAATCACAGGTACTCCCACATGTTATATGTTGTTATTATAAAATAAATTCTTTTTGCTGTTGGCTGTTGCTCAGTTTATTAAAAAGTCTGCTCTCGTTTTTCTCCCAACTTAAGCTGACTCGATTTTTTTTTACCTGTATAAAGGGACGAATTTGTAAATATTACAGCAGGGGCGAATGAGGAGGTACATATGTTCAGTGATTTATGTAGTTCAATCCTTAAAAGACTGTTTTCAGTACTAAAATATGTTTTTTTCTCTTGAACTCTTCTTCTCCAGGCTAGTCATCGTGTAGAATCTGATGAAAGAAGGCCTCTACTTCCTACTTGAATTTACGAAGGAGTAAGTTTCTCAAACTACAGAGGGTGACCTCTGCAAATACATTTATAACATCATACTTCTAGCCTGAAAGGTTGTCGTTATAACACCATGGTTACTGTAATCGTCGATTTTGGTTATTATTTGTCCCAAACTGGTCAAATGGTTGATAGTCGCTATAAGGTTATTAATATTGTCAATGCTTACAGTGCCTAAATTGTCTTACTTTTAAAAAAGTTAGATTTATATTGTAATAACATAGTTTATGTAATCATGTGTAACACATTAACTATATGTAAAAAATTGACATTGCATTACTGAAAGAGATGATCCCAAAAGGTGGTGTCTAGTAAAACCAAGGAGAAAGTGTATAATGATTAAAAGTTCCCAATGTTTTAAATACAAACAAATACATGAAATATGAGAGAGTAAAGTGGACTCAAGAGGAAAGGGCTAATCTTGTCCAATAAGTAATCGAACTTGCACTAAATGGTTGAGACTTACGTTTATGTAGAATCTTTTGCGAGGCAAGCTGAACCATTAAGAGTTTTTCAGGCAAATTTAGTAGCTCATTTGCTGCCAAACAAACAGCCCATAACTATCTTTACAAAGACAAACATTACAACCAGTGATTATACTAGACATGGCAGAGTGGGTGGGATGGGTAGCGGGTCAAAATTGTAGTTTTGACCCTAAACACTCTATATGAAATTTATATATGCTTTGTGTGTCAAATATGATAACAAAAATTATATTATTATTAATAGTAACCTTATATTTTGCATATAATGATTAGGGAGTTTTTTTGTACTACAAGCACAGTTTGGGCGGCTTTTGACCTGTTTGACCCATCTCACTTATGTCCTTGTAAGCTAAGATTGATCTGTTTAGAGATAAACATAACCTGAAGCGACCTGTTTGTAATAATTGGGTCAAAATGGTCACTTCTAGTTTATTTTTTTAACCTAAATTGTTAGGTTAGTTCAAGACATAACATGTGAATCTCAGTGCAGGTTTCTTCTTTAAAGTATTTTTCTGGCTCTATTTGCGGAGGGTACAGAAAGGAGAAGAAAATAATTAAAAGAAAACCCCACTACGGTGTAGTGGGATATCATGATCATTGTGGATACTGTTGAAAAAAAGTATACTCCGCCAACAACCAATCAGAGGATAGTTAGTAAATTGTCTGTTTTTGGACTTTACTATCAATTAGCGTTACCGATATACAGAACTTGGCAATTTATTTGTATTGTTTACCTTAGACCATTCATCGATTCATATTCAGTTGTCATTGCGGGATTCATGCTTAGCAGTTTTTTGGTTGTGTGTCAAATTTAGGAAGAATTACAAGAATTTTGCCATGTTTTCTCCCATGGAATATGGGCTTTGAGAGCATAAAATATGTGTAATCCCGACTTCATTTTGATCATATTGTATTGAGTTATGTTTTATTATAAGCATACATGAACTTTAGTTGTGCATGAATGCATTGTAAAATGTAAATCACTCCCTCTCTTTGTTTTTTTATTATAAGCATACATGATACTTGAACTTTAGTTGTGCATGAATGCATTGTATCGAGTCTCTAGGACATATTCATCACACACCGAACACTTAATCAATCAATCAATCAATCACATTGAGATATGAGACCCAACAATTTTTTTATTTACAACTTTTTTAGAAACAGCTATATTTTGCAGAAAAATAATATTATAAAATATAAAAATACATGTTAAAATAAAAAAAAATCTAATTCAATAAAATATCCTGGTAGTCTCCAAATATGCTCCACAATATGGCCTCTAAGGTTGATACGCATTTGTCTATTGTATAAATCTCTATGAGTTTGACAGCGTCTAGGTTGTCTCGAAGAAGAAGCAGTCATATCTTTATCACACTCGTCATCTTCATCTTGTATGCTTAAACCATGTCGGATTGTCTGCACAGGTTTAAAAAAGTTGAATGTGTTGTCGAAAGAAGACCAAGATGATGATGAAGACTCCATTTTATCTTTGAGAAAATGAAATAAGAGAGCGAGTGATTTTGTGATCTTGAATGATTTGAAATAGAAAGTATTGTATTTATAGTGTGTTAGAAGATATACAACAAATTCAAGAAGTTCATTTAAGCAAAGACGCAACTGATTTATCTACCAAGAAATTTCCGTTTTCAACACTTAAGAAAATAATCAATGATATTAGTCATTAGGTTGCGCCGACTTAAAAAGCTCAAGTGATGTGATCATCGGGTAGAGAAAATACGTGTTGAACTATCTTTTCCTTCGTCACGGTTTTGTCCCGCTATTCTTTGACAAAGTTTTTAATAAGTCAATATTCCCAAACATATTAAAGTATTTATGTATGTTTTTTCTTTAACTTATGTTTTTCCGATTATAATTTACCTAATAAGGTTTTAACAAGTCATAGTATTATTAATGTACATTAACGAGGGAATGCTATACTGCTATCAATAAATATGGATTAATATCTATATTTTCTAATAATGTTTAGATAATATATTACCATAAATCAAGGATTTATTTATTTAATACGTAACAATATCGACATATTTTCCGGGAAGGCGTCATGACTTCCTTCTCAAAGTTATTTCATAGTTTCTCGCATCTCTTTGAAGTGTTAGATTCTTCTAGTGTTTGGGTTTCCACAAACATTCGTTCTGAATCCTAAACCCTAGCTTCTGATTTCAGATCGATGCGTATTAGGTAATTGATTTCTTCAATGAATTCTGTAATATATACTCACATTTGTGTGATTGATTTTTGTTAGTACACGCTCTTTGTGTGATGATCTATTCCAGTCCGTTTTCGTTGATTACTAATTAAGTTTTCTTTCCGATTCTCTTTATTCTTGTAGTTTTGCTAGCTTATTGAGAGTATTCGGTTTTTGTATGCGATGAATATGAAGAGCAGGTTAGGTTAAAGGAATCGAAGGGTATGGTTTTATACATCTGTTGTTTTAGATAATGGCCACTGGAATTTTGAATTACGTACAAAGTTTATGGCCGTTTGCGAAGAGTAGAAATGATGACTTGCGTGTATCTGATGCGTTGGTAAGCAGATTGGAGATACCGGATGAGACTAAACGGTTTGTGTTTGCGATTCGTGAAGCAGAATCACAGGCAGTGATTTATATCCTATGTGCTCAAAATTTATCTGAGAGATCAGCCATTGATGCTGAACGTCTTGTTAGATGTGTTAAACCGGGTGCCGTTGTGGCTCAAGTGAAAGAGATTGAATTTGGTGATGTTGAATTGACAGGTGATGATGAACATCTGGTTCCTACTTCTTCATTGGAAGTACTTAAGAGGTGTTTTCTTCATAAGATTGGTAAAGATAAGTATGAAAACGTGGCTGGGAGTTTAGTCTTGAAGGAGATTTTTGGTGTGGGATTTAACGGTCATTTTTTGGCTGCAAAAAAAACAGCTGAAGAAGTTGGTTCTTTGTTTGTGTTGCTTGAGTCGGCTTTTATGAATATAGAAAGTGAGAACAAGCCCTTGACTGAGGTTGAATCAGGTAATGGTTTTCAAGGTTTAGGTTTGCAGCCTAGTAACTTGATGCCACAAAAAGCCAGTTCAATCATTGCATCAGGTTCAAGTAGGTTTTTCATTTCAGATGACTACATTCATTCTCAGATGTTGAAGTCATTATGCTCTCATTTGGTTCAGTTAAGTTCTGATCATAATCAGAATACGGGTCATGCGAACATTCAGCCAAAAGATGATTATGAGGCCCCACAGTATGCTCATTCTGTTTATCCCTTGCTCCAAGATTTGTACAACATATTTATAGATATACCTTCAATTGGTAGGGCTTTAGCCTATGCACAAAAGATGCTTTATGATGTGAGCAAAGGAGATAGTATTGATACTCACCTCCTTTCAGAAGTGTATGCATTTAGAATTGCGGTTGAGGGGTTAAGGATTGCTCTTAATAATGCTGGTCGGATGCCGATCAACAAAACTGCAAACCATCAATCACCTAATGTCGATTTTTCTGCTCTCCCTGATGAAGAAAAGTCACACGCACTTCTTGCACATGCACTTCGTAGTCAAACCAAGAATTTTAAGTCAGTAGTTGCAGTTTTAGATGCTAGTACATTAGCCGGTTTAAGGAAACACTGGAACACTGTAGTTCCTCCAGGGGTCATGGATACAGTCGAAGAGCTGGTTGCTGAATCCACAAAGGACGGAGAAACCACCAATCACAATGATAAAAAAAGAAAATTAACAGATAAACCAGTAGTGGCGGTGGGGGCAGGAGCAACAGCAGTATTGGGAGCTTCATCTCTTTCTAAAGTTGTTCCAGCATCAACTTTAATAAAAGTTGTTACCTTTAAAGTTCCTGTATCTTTAAAGTTTTTAATGACGCAGACCCAGAAGCTTGTTTCTATTTCAGTTAGCAAGATTCTTGGTCCATCAAAAGTCATAGCCCCTAGTATGTTCAATTGTGGAGTAAATACCACATCTTCCATGAAAGCAGCTGCTTCTGCAGAGAAGATTAGAACCATTGTTCACAGTGTCATAGCATCTGCTGAAAAAACGAGTCTTTCAGCAATGAGATCAGCTTTTTATGAAATAATGAGGAAACGAAGGGTTCGCCCAATTGGGGTGCTTCCATGGGTAACATTTGGATGCAGTGTGGCTACTTGCACTAGCTTGCTTATTTATGGTGATGGTATTGAATGTGCAGTTGAATCTCTTCCTGCAGCTCCCTCAATTGCCAGTTTGGGTCGTGGGATTGAAAGTTTACAGCAAGCATCACAAGCAGTAGAACAAATGGAACGCTCAAGGGTACAAAAATCTATTGAGTCACTTTTCAACAGGTTTAAAAAATGGAAACTTGCCTCATGATCCAAGATTACATGCTTCTCTATTGTTATAAAAACCTATGCATTCTTATAGAACAAAGTTTGGTGACATATTTGTAGATGGGAGTCTATAATAGATGGTACTTTGTTTTGGTAAATGCTTTTGTACACTGCTTGAATTGTTTTTTGTTACCCTGTGAATAGATACACATTTGTTATAGTAGAGCGAAGAGCTATACTTGAGAGATATACAGTTTCTTCTTTATTCATTAAGTCAATGCAGCCTGCTTAGGTATACGCGACATATGATACTGTGATAATTGAAGTATGATAAATTAAATCACTGCAAATTGTTTCCCTATTGATGAGCACACATGCAAACAAAACTAGACAAGCATATGTGTGGGTATGTATGTGTATGTGTATGCGGATGTGTGTGTTAGTGTGTATTAGATTACATGTCTCAAGTTATTTGAGTCATTTGGACAAGTTACACTGTTAATGTAGAGTTTTAACTCAGAAATAAAGGACACATGTTCATATAGTACGTGAACATTGTAAGATCATGGTATTCATTCATCTAACACTTTTGTGAAAGGGTCCTATACTCCTATTAGGGTTGGAAATTGGAGATACGACCTTGGGAAGAGTAAAGACTTTTTAACATACCTTTTGTGTTAATTATTGTGTAAACTAAGAATAACTTTGGCATTTAAGTACTGAGATGACAAGATATGTGGAAAGAGTACGACTTTTTAACGTTCATTTTGTGTTAATTATTGTGTAAAGAAAGAATAAGTACTGAGATGACAAGATATTTGAAAACATTTGAAAGCATGGAAAGGTGATTTTATTGATAACATTTGTACTATATACACAAGATGCAAACTTTTACAAGTTAAGTAAGTAATAGAAAAGGAACAAGTGGGCAGCACCGCCTCTGGTTTACGTTAGTGAGCAGGGACGATAATCACGACCCAGATCCTGATTCTGAACTGCAATCCAAGAATGAGAGGTAGATCTGGATTCTGGAGGCCCGGTCTCTTTATGTTTCATCTTTTTGATTTTATCAATTATTCCTTGCTATTTTAATTATTTCCCTGTTTCTTTCTGCAGATGATCATCAGGACGACCAAAATTTATTGGAGAAGAAGACACTCTTTGCGCCTTTTTTGTTGTGCCTGTCAGTTCACCACCTAATATATGCCCTTTGCAAGGTTTGATTCTGCACAACTATTTCTACCCAATTGAATTGTGCCTTCAATCACAATTATAGGTGGCAATTCAACCATTTTACTTGGGTTGATTTGGGTTCTGTTATACTTTTAAACAGGGAAAAGGGCATTGGGTCCAATCAAAGAATTTTGGTAAAAGTGGAACAGGTTGAAACTTGCCAAAGTCTGTAACTGCTGCATTCGGCCTATCATTTTATTCAAAGGTTCAGATTGTTATTGTAATCACTGTTCTTGTAATCATCTCTTACATCATAATTTACAATTAAGTTTTTAAGAAACTGGACAAAAAGCTTTCGCTAGTATCCAATTCGACCTGTCCTGTATCAAACCTGTATCTAAGAAAACATCGGACGGAAAGTGACTTTGTAATCTGCTTAATAAGGGTCCTGGGCTACTCCTCTCATAACCAATTGGTTTTGAGTTGGAACCCCACAAACTTGCACGTATTGACCCACTGACACAGTAGATCAGTTCATAGAGAACTGCACTCAGGTTGGCAAAGTGGGTCGATTGGTCACTTTGGTAGTGGGTGGTTAATTATGTGTTTACGAATTGAAGCAGATTATAATAGCAACGTATCTGCAAACTTTTAGTAGAATATGTTATTGATAACGATAATTACTTAAAATAGCAACTATTTCCACACTTATTTTTAGTATATTGTTGATAGTGATAATAACCTAAACTATTTGCATACTTTTAAAATTTTCTTATATTATATAGGATAGGATGGTTCGCCCTCTTCAATACGCTTTTGGTCGATCGGTCTCACAACTTTATTCCTTCCTATAGTAACTCATAGTTAACTAACTAACACGTGTTGAATATTAGTATGAGTAGCAAGGTGGTTATGTACTTTTATTTTTTTTACTTTCTTTTTTTCTTATTAATATTGACGCCGTTGGTAGAAATGTAACAAAATGAGTTGTAATTGTATATGTATGCTTAGTTTGCTATAGTAGATTAAGAGCTTTTTGTGTTAATGGAAAATCATCAACCAAGTGGCATTTTTATGCTTTAATTAATTTTCTTCTCATGGGCTGCATTCTTCTTTCTTCTTTTTATTAGTTTCAAGAATTATATCTAACACATGTTTTCAGAGTTAAGTTTTTATTTATATACTTTTATCTAACCATTTTTATATACTTCTTATAAGGTTTCAAGTATTTTTGTGCTGGTTTATTGGCTTGCGCTTTATTTAATATGAATAATCAAAAAATACTAAGTACTTTGATTATGTGATGAGTATTTCCTAAAATGATGGTGGAAGTTTCTTCATATAAAAAAAACATTAAATTTATATACCGAGCAACGTACGGGTATTATACTAGTTTGGTATAGTTGAGAGTGACTGCAACTTATAGTGTGTAATGAGTTATGTGATGTAAGTATGATGCTAATGTGACGATATGATGTCGTATTGCATGGAAACGTCATGTTTACTAGAAATACATAACCTTTTCCAACAATATCTCTATTTCCTGTTGAAGAGCCCTTATCGAATTTGCACACTCACCAAACGGACAACCATTTGTAGATGTTTTCCTTTTTCAAACTTCTTTAGAGACTAAAGTACAATTAGTACGATGTTAATTTGTTTTCCTTCAATCTTTTCGACAGGGTTGACCTATAAAAAGATATAACGTAACACAAATCGACCCATTCTTAAATAATTAGACCAAAATACCATCATCTTCATTTCTATGTATTATGGTTAGGGTTTATCATGGAAAAAAGTACGATTCTAATGGCTACCTTTTTCTTTCTTTATATTTACTACGTTTAATCGTATCTCTTTTTATAGCAGCACATGTGCACTCTAATCTACTTCTAAATTTACACTTTATGTTCACAATAAAACATATTTTAGTATGTGATGAGAGTATGATCCATTAATAAGGCCAAAGTACCGCCATCTTCATTTCTATTCGGTTAAGGTTTACCATAGAAAAAAAATACTATTCTAACAGTTACTTTTTTGTTTCTTTATCTTTAGTGCACATGCAGGACTTGTACCCTGCGGGAAACCAGTACTACGCTCAATCTTGTCTTTCTCTCTGCAACATGCAATTTCTGAAAGCTCAACAACACGTGGTTCGTGCCTTGAGGAAAGCCGGTTTGAATATAACTTCTACAAATAAGTTTGCACCAAAGTTTCATTGTCATAGTAACAGAATATGTTAGGGAAATTCAAGAGAAAAGGAAGAATGGTTCAAGGACAAATAAGAAAAAGATTGTGCCTAAGCTTGAAAC